>JAJONI010000415.1:0-24918 GCA_022190145.1 Pezicula rhizophila
AAGAGGGTAGCTAGTATATAACCTACTTAGACATTCTTCTAGCTATTTAAACAGCTTATATAAGGAGATATAATAGAACAGAGATGTAGCAAGAGTGTTAAGAAACTTGTTTTAGTAAGTTAGATACTGCGTAGCAGGGGGGGACAAACTTATTTCACCCTCCTGTAAAGCATCGCCAAGTTTTAGTCAGCTAACTAGAAAATGACTGTTGACTAGTTAAATTATAACTTCAGTCATCATCTAAAAGGCCAGCATTTTCCAGGAAAGGGAACCCAAGAAGATCCTAGAAGCTGCTAGTAATAGCGTCATCAATTGAAGATACATGAGGCGTATTTGATAAACCATTGTCACCGACATCGCCTTCAAAAAATGTAGAATCTCTAGCCATCTGATTAAATGACTGTAAAATGGAGTCCCCAGAAAATATCTCTATTCGAAAGGAGAGACCTTCTGGATAATAATAGCAAAACAAAACAGTCAAATGAAATTCCGGATAGAAATTACAGTAGGCTCTTTCCAAACTTGCTCCCGGAAGAGCAGCCAGCCTCCAGGGAACCGACGTCTCTTTTAGAAGCCGTATCAGAAAAAAGAGTCGTCCATCTGTAGTCTCCTCTATAACTCTGAAATCTCGCTCCAAGTCCAAGATAACGTGCACTGATAATATTGCAGCGTAGACAAAAGATAGTAGTGTATAATTTAACCCATGCTAAACCTCGAATGCTTTGAGAATAACAATGCTACCAGCGGTAGAAATACAGATAGATCTCTTAAGATGCAGGTTCGCTTCTGATAAAGCCCTTATTGAGACTAATCTGTGTGCTGTAAAACAAAGCACTAACAATCTTGTAATCACCTATTGTCAGAATGACTGTATAAATGCTTACTGCAGATATACTATGTGTAGTTGCAACACTTCAGGAGTAGTTGCATATCGATGCTAGCGTAGGTCTTCTGATAGATAGGTCTTCTGATAGATAAGTCTCCATTTGGACCAGCTTCAGATTTAGCTCATCTCGAACCAAAAGGGCTTTGTCGTCCAGCCTTTCCTGCACAGCTCTTGACAGAGCACATGCTTGTGATCAGATGTCTTGGATTATTGTGCTCAATTGAGTCAAATTTCAGAAAGCTATCGCTGAATTTGGTGTAGAACTTGAATCGTCTGTTAGGGTATACTGTCTCGTCACCATGTTCATCAAAAGGTCACTGATTCTATATGAATTTTGCATTCTTAAGGGAATTCAGACAAATAATACGGGAGAGGCTGCATTGCAGCAACAGAGCCAAATTGTTCATGTAGCACAAAAGGTCTTCCAAGGCAGAGGCTGATTAGCCTTTTAAGGATGTCAGTACAGTCCCTCGTCCTGTAGAAAGGCCAGCCACCATACTTATCTGAAGTGTAGCATCCCCAATATATACGCCTTTGGATTTCAAGGTCCTGCAGTGTTGTCAGTGATCCGTCCCTTGGAGTCCAGTACTTTATGTCTTGCTGGAATCCGAGATCTTATCCCATTCAAAATGCCATTCCTGGAAGTAAAACGCTTAAGATTACGGAAATCCTGAATCCATAGGCCACACTTGACTAACCTGAAGGATACGCTCCAAAACTGTTGAGTAATTTCCTTGGATAATATTGTCGAGCGCGAGACAAAGAAGTGTTTGAATAAAAGGATTATGGGGTTGCCCTAATGCGTATCCAAAAGCATCTTCTGTGACTGCAAAGCCAAGTCCTTGCCTCTCCTGTTCATATCTGGATCTGGAGACATGGTTGCACCTAAGGCACCCAAGGCACACATTGTGTAGAGAAGGGGCGGAGACCAGGACTTGCTGGAGAAGGTCAAGGAGAAACGCTTCGCAGTATACAGACATCAAAACAGTGGAAGAGAATGAAGGTCCAGCGCATAAGTATTCTAAATTCCAGACTAACGACTAGTGTGAAACGAGAAGACTTTATATTTATAGGATTTGTCTGTGGAGAATTGCCAGAACTGGTTAGTTGAGGTCCATTCCAGAAGAACAGTAATTAAGTTGGAATTTAGATTATTTATGCGCTGTACGTTCGTCTGCTCGACCGATTTTTCTTCTAGTGGAAGGCTATTCCCGAGGTTCTCAAGCCGCAACTCTAATAGAGAAGCCTCCTCATGTTCAAGGCTTGACCCCAGACAGTCTTCCTGGAAGATGCTGGTAGGACCACGGCAGAGTAAAGACTTTTAAAGTTGCTTTGAACAGCACGCTCACTCCAGAAGAAGGTTAAAATGAGCCTACTATAAGACCCGAGATGTATGGCTGGTATACTTCGTAGATGTTGTCTGCATCTCCGTGGGAAGCTTCGGCAGATGATTCTGGAATGACAGGCTGCGAAGAGAATTCTTTTTTACATTGTCAGCGAGCTTCGGTCGGTTTAAAAAGAGCCTAAGACAAGCTACCCGGTTCTCTAAGGCCATAACATAGGTGCGTGAAGCAGGCCGTCTCTTAGCGTCATCATTGCGAGTATGGCAATCGTCAAACAATAATCAACAAAATGATTGATAGTAAAGGTACTTAGGCACTTAGGGTTATGTCTTGCTGGTCAAGCGAGGAATGGCGGGGTGTTCTCCGAGCGGTGAGGGGAGGGGAAAAGCTAAGTACGTAAGTAGCCTTTCCTTTGACAGCACCAGCAGAGGACGCAAAGCCTATCCTTACGCAACGTTGACGGATCGGCGTGCTTCCAGTTAACAAGATGCCCGGCACTGAGAGGCCTAGTCCGCGACATTATTATTATTCATCGATAATATCATTAATGGTGATTATTATCAAAGTCTTCACTACCGTTATAGCTTCTACTCGTAATCATACCATAATTAAAAGTTGCATTAGCTTGCTATATAGTTATGAAGACTTGTAGCAAGTAATTGGCTTCCTTAGCTTATACCGCATCACAGCATTGGTCCCAGGCAGTAAAAGGCATCCTTGTACCCTGACAGAAATATCTTCATTCCCATGACGATAGTGGTAGATACTTTATGGAGAATTTGACTATAGGTAAGTAAAGAGAATACGAAGAAGTAGGACTAAAAGGTAATTTTGCTGTTGTGGGCCAGTTGTCGTCTGTAATCGGGCGTTTCGGGGTAAGGGAAAGTGTGAAAACATGTGCATCGCTTGTTGAACGGACTCCGTATGCCACTGAGGAATGGCAACTCATGGACACTACTACCCAAAGTTCCTTACTGAGGAATCCTCTAGAAAGAGGACAGTCTTTTATTTATTTGTTTATTTGTTTTGTTTGCTTTTTTTTTGTTTATTTATTTACTTATTTATTTGCTTTCCATCCTCTCTACACAGGCAGGCACAGCGAGCCGCACACGAACCGTACTGGAAGTTCTGACTATAGAAATAGCTCGGGGATCATACTGCGATCTCCCCGGGAAGCCAAGGAAGCATCTACTCGACGGTTGACGTTGAACGCTGACGTACTTAAGTTTCAGCTTGCAGCTCTTCTCATCCATATCTAAAGAACAGCACTAATCCAGAGATTTTTGTCAATGTTTCATTTTCCATTACGGCAGTTTTGTCGCAATCGTGCTGGCCATTATTCCATTATTGTCTCTCGGTGCGACAACTTTTTTTTCTTTTTTCTTTTTTATTTTTCATGTGCTTCTGTGCTTGCTCTGTAGCTTGCTGAGATGCTGATAAGCTGTATGGATCTTGAAGGAAAGTGATTTGGACGGGAGGCTACACTATGCATTAGTGACGAGGACTATTGCAGTGCTATAGCAGTGCTAGGGAAGTTAGTGGGGCATACCAACTTATGAATTTAGCTTGTGACAGGTTGGGAAGCTGGAAAAGAAGCCACATTAAGCTAAGGAAAGGAAGAGGCCAGGCATGTGGAAACGCTACGGCACAGTAGTAACAGAGCCAGTAGAAGTTCGGCGGCTGCTTAATTATTATTATTTTATTTTTATTTTGTTTTACCTTGGTGCTTGCTTGCTCATGGAGCACGTTAAGTAGGTACCTACGGTAGATATGTAAGCTTGATCACATGATAAAGCCCTTCACATGCTACTGCTAGGTTCTGATCGGCTCCCCAACATTCCGATTTCTTATCTCGACCTTTTTTTTTGTGCCTCACCCCTCTACCCTCCCCTCATCACCACCCATCCATCATCATTCGCTCCCCCACTACTTAAGGATATGTCGATTCGTACTGCACTTGAATCTTGACTTTAAGAGCAGCTGCCACTAACTGACTGACTGATTGTTGGGTTTTGGTGGTCATGTTAATGTCTATTATCATCATCACAAACATCCTCTAATCTAGAGATAGTCAGTTTATATTTTCGTCTGGACTGCTGCTCTGAGAGCTATTTACTTTCCACAGCCCATTCTTTCTCCCTAGCGGTTAGCTCCCAACCTTGCATCCTCGAATCTCTTACTCAAGACAAATTGCATTCTCATGCCACTTACCACTACCCAACTGATACTCGACGGAAACTCAAATATGGCTTCGACACTCCGCCTTCGTAGTTCAAACCTACCTCCACGCCCTTTATCTGCCGACTTCGTCCACCATTCGAAAGATGTCTCGATGATCTTCTCTCTACTCCCATCGGCCGTGAAATCAAGGCTTCCTCGAATGCCTTCCCTTCGTCGGTCTGTCAGTAAGTACGGATCACCAAGGCGCAAAAGCACAGGCTCGAGTTCCGGGACAACCACACCAGTGTCTAGCTACACATCCGCTATGGTGCTGAGTGAGGGCTCGCGCGCCCTAATGACTACGGGCGGAGATGAGATGGCAGAATACTATATCGAGGGGATGTCATCCGACGAGGAACCGCAACAGCCAACGACTGGTAAATCACAGCGACCTCGACAGATTTCGGAAGCCAAGTCTGGCATTGTCTGGAAATATGCCAATCAAGGTATGCGACTAGATCTCGAAGTACGAGGATGCAGGTGCTAATAGTTTTAGGTCTCAATCTTCTAAGCATTGCCGTTGATGAGTCGTCGACAATAACCCAAGATCCTCAGACTGGCAATGCACCCTTTGCTCGCCAATTATATATTCACGCTCTGACGTATCTTCTACGCGCTCTTCCAGCCGACCTGACAACAGAAGAGCAAATGAGCGTTCGGAGCGCTTTGCCTGTAGGCGTTGTTGAGTCATTGCAGATTGGATTAAATGGCGGATCTGGTCAGATTCAAGGCTCTGCACCCGCAGCCAACGCAGAGCCTTCTCTTCTACACCGTACGCTTGCGTCAACTATCATTCAATTTTTCCTTTTCGTTCAATTCTTATTACCATACCTTCGTTACTTACTAAGTTCGGCATATCAATACGATCGGGAGCATAAGATCTCCGAGAAAATATTCAGCCAAAGCATCGAGGCTGTGGACAGTCTTGGAAAAAGTGGAGTTAGTCTGACAGCAGCAATTTATAACATGGGCGATGGCAAGGTTGGCCAGGTTATCACTGATACTGCATCATGGCTTGTCGAAGGTGTCACCGGAGGAATTCATGATGGTGTAGGTGAAGGCTTGGTTATTATGGGTGCTAGAAGACCTGCGCATGACGGCACCATCGAACGAAGATGAATATGCTTGCTTGTAGGACATTGATTTAATCCTTGACGATAGATACTGGTCTGATTTTTGAGATACCCAGGATACAAATGCGGAGTTTGGGAGGTTAGGGCTAAATTTGGATACATACCTACATTACACATAGATCTTTGGTCATTCATTGGCGACTAGAGGTTGGATCGTTGCATCGGTTTTCTATTTTGTCATTAGAATACAACCTTCAAACTATGCTGTGTGCCACAATTGATACTGACTTATAAGAGATTAATCCCGACGTATACACCTCCGCCCCCTAGTATCCCCTAGCTTAATTGACTCGCATGTAACAATGATGGTAGACAGTCAGGACAAGATGTTGGCGTCGGACAAAAAATCGATTTCGCTATTATAATCCCGTTACTACAACATTGGCGCCAACCAAACAAGAGGTCAGCGCTGTGTAAAGCTAGCTATAAAGGTGGGATTGGACAGTTGTAGTAGTTCTGAGGTACAATACAGAAGACGGTAAAAGGGGGCAAAAAAAAGAGCAAAAGTAGCCTAGCGCCCTTGCCCTAGCGTCGATGCTCGAAAAAAAGTCCCAAAGTCGCGTTTACAAGATCTTCAGCGATAACCATTAATCACCCAGCACCCCTTACAACACCCACCTTCTTTGTATAACTTCTGTATTTGCTAAATCTTCTATCATATCTATTCTAATCCAAATTTCAACTTTTCGGTTCTACTTGGGTGTGCGAATCGACCATGTTCAACGCCTGTAGACGAGGAGGCCCAGCCTCCATCACCAGAGTTCTACGCACAGCATCTTCCAGTCATTATGTACCAGTACTCAGGGCAACAGTGGCGCCTCTTGCGTTAAGAAATTCTACTGCTCCAGCAATTAGATCAAGATTCTTGCATCTGTCTTCGAGGCTGAACCAATGGTCGATGGGGGCTACTGAAGGTTACGATGAGTCTGTATACCAAGAGGAAGAGGTCCAGCGCTCGATAGGGAAGAACACCGGTCCACTGATTACCAAGTTCGATGAACTTATCGAGCGAAATCTTGTCCATCCGAATGTTGTCGCGACGATTACAAAGGGAATGGGGCATCATACCATGACCGAAGTGCAGAGTGCTACTATCAACCAAGGCCTGGAAGGGACTGATATGTAAGTCGAGCATGTCAACGACTAAAAGCTTCCAACTAAAATTTCGTAGTATTGCACAAGCACGTACCGGTACCGGAAAGACACTTGGTTTCCTTATCCCAACCATCCAAAACATCCTCAAGAAATCTCCTGAGCTTGCCGTGAGACGACAATATTCTAAAGCACGACCATCGGATATTCGAGCTATCATAATTTCTCCAACGCGAGAACTGGCCGAGCAGATCGCGGTGGAGGCTGATAAGCTATGCAGAAACACAGATTTGCGCGTGCAAGTGGCAGTTGGTGGCAACAACAAGAGGCAAATGCTCCTTAAGATGCAACGAGAAGGATGTCATTTACTTGTTGCGACCCCCGGAAGACTAAATGACCTCCTGACGGACCAGTATAGCCGGGTTGCTGCACCAGCGTTAAACACACTTGTATTGGATGAGGCGGATCGTCTCCTGGATTCCGGTTTCGCCCAGGACGTTCAGGATATCATTCAGTTACTCCCAGACAGAAAAGTGCAAGATAGGCAGACTCTTTTGTTCTCGGCCACTGTCCCGAGAGAAGTCATGAGTTTGGTCCGCAGAACACTAAAGCCAAACTTTCACTTTGTTCAAACTGTTAAGGCAGGCGATATTGCCACCCATGAGAAGATTCCCCAGAAGGTCGCTGTGGCTGCAGGTTTCGAAAACTATATGCCTACTCTCCTGGAACTTTGCAAGCGTGAAATCCACAAAATAGAGGTGGCACAGCAAGCTGGTGCTGTCGACGTCAAGCCCTTCAAAGCTATTGTATACTTCAGCTCGACAGCCAACGTTCAGTTGGGCGCCTCTATTTTTGAAAATCTCACCGACGGATCTGGATCTAGATATACTGGAAAGCACCCATTGTGGCCAGCCGAGATCTCCCAGATGCATGGTCAACTCACCCAGGAGCGGAGAACACGAGTCTCGGAACGCTTCCGCCGCGCAAAGTCTGCAATTATGTTCTCCACAGATGTTACAGCTCGTGGGATGGATTTCCCTAATGTCACACACGTCGTTCAAATGGGTCTACCACCAAACCGTGATCAATATGTTCACCGTATAGGAAGAACTGGAAGAGGGGACAAAACAGGAGAAGGTTGGATTGTGCTGGCAAAATGCGAAATGAAAAACGCACGCCGTCTACTTCGTGGTCTTCCAATCGCCGCAGATGCATCTATTGTATCATCTGCGGTTGACATGACCCAGGATGCCCAACTACCAGCCAACGTAGCGGCAACTTTACAGCAGGTTGGAGATGCCACGAAAATGGTAGATCGTAGAACTAAAGCAGCAGCTTACATGGGAGCCCTTGGACAGGCAGCGGGTGAAAACAAAGAACAAATTATTCCCGCTCTGAACCAGTGGACGAGATTTGGCTGGGGATGGGACCAACCACCAGTCGTAGGCCCCACCTTGGCACATAAGCTTGGCATTACCAGAATACCTGGAATGAACATTGGTTACGCCGAAGAGGAAGATCTACCACCAAGAAGAGATGGAGGCTTTGGCGGCCGAGGAGGTGGACGTGACCGTGGTGGCTTTGGCGGTGAGAGATCTCGAGGCGGCTTTGGCGATAGATCTGGCGGTCGAGAAGGCGAGCGTGGAGCCCGTGGACCAGCTTTCGGCGGCCAAGGACGTAGAGACTATGGAGGACGCAAATCCGGGTACGGCGATAGGAACATCGCCAGCTTCTAAAAAACGATGCTACAGTAAGATACGAGGAGTGTATAATATCATATGAGGAAAGGGCTGTTTTCAGCTCTTATTTGTTCAAGTATGGGTGTATAAAAATAGACGGCGCTGGGTATCAAGCAAGCAGTTGGGTTTATTTATGTCGATAGATCATTGGGGGGCGTTGTTACCTCTGGGTACTACCGTAGGAAGGAAGTATAGACAGTATCAGGCTTTTTGCCATGCCAGAGATATTCTGTAACGGACTGATTAGATATTGTTCTAATAATGAAGAACCCAACTCTATTTCTAAATTGCAACTACTTCATCAGTTTGATTTTCTTGCATTTCATTCCTTACGAATACAGGCGTGATCATGATTACATTTGCAAGTTTGATAGTCACTTAAGAGTCACTCAAAGATTTGGTTTTAATAAGAGAGAAAACCTTCATTCACCCAAGATGCAACGATGCTACTTGGTATAATTATTGCTCGCCAATCCCATCCAATCCATTGTTCCCATTCCCCATTCCCCATTCCCATTCCCATTCCCATTCCCATTCCCATTCCCATTCCCATTCCCATTCCCATCCCCATCCCCATTCCCATGCTATCCCACAACCAGATCACTCATGACAACAAAGCAATGCTCGCTCTGAAAGGCAGCAAGAACCTATGAACACGCCGGCACAAGTGCCATCCATCATTCATCATGCCCAATTACAACCGGCCAAGCAAGACCTCATTAGTGAAGATTTTGACCCCAGCAACGTCATGAAAGCGAATTCCCTCAATCGTATCAATCTTCAGTCCACCAACCATGCCAATAAGATCGTCCCCACTCTCCTCCGAGCTAGACCCACTGCCACCACCTACACCCGAATCCCATGTTATGTTAATTGAAGGGATATCTTCGCCAATATCCATAACTTGGGTCTTAGTCTTGGCTTTCGCGTTGGATGTTTTAGGTTTCGGTTTCTGATCCTTACGAACAAGCCGTTCAAGGCTGTTGTCGAAGGCAAGATACTCGAGCTGCATTGCTGGATTCTGGCTGAAGCAATCTATGGTGAACTTCCGCACTTCGCGAGATACCCACAGGCAAGTATCGTCTTGGCGGAACTGGACAATATGGAATGCTCGCAGACAGGAAAGACCGGAATTATTTTGCAAAAGAGTGTGCTGCAAAATCAATTAGTATTAATATCGACTCAGGGAAAACGAAGAATATCAACACATACCAGAGCTTTGACACCAAAACACACAGCGAGCTCCTCCAGCCTTCTAGCTCTCCTACACAGAAGCATCATTGTCTTCTCATTAACATCCCAGGAATGTTCAACCTCGTTCTTGATCTTCAGCACTTTTAAAGTACTAGCATGCTTCTTCAGTGCAAGTCTTCGAATATCATCAATCCTCATAGTAGACTTGGCTGCAAAGCTCTCAGTCCGTGACTTTTGCGCTTTCTCTAGAAGGCACAACTCGGTGACAGAACTAAGCTGGGATACAAGCTGCAAGAAGGGTTTTGTAACATTGTCTGTATGTATCTTGTTCAGCGAAAGCGGATTGCTCTTATTTTCTCTCGCAAGCATACTCCAGAAGGGGACCTGAGACCCACAATTGAGAAGTGTGATATCTTGTAAAACTTGAAGGTCTAGTGCTTTGGAAAGAACAGATGCCTTGATGGGTATTAGATAGATGGATAGTGTCTCAAGCATCAGGCCTCGTGTTTGGCGGACATAATCCCTTTGTTTTTGGTCATCCACTACTTTTGCATAGCTTGCCAAGACCTTCTTCTCTCTCTGCTGGCATTCGATTGTGTTGCCATCGTCTTCGGTCTTTCGAACTTGATGCATCTCCCGACATAGATTAAGCAATTCATCGACATCTTCCACTGAGAGACGAAAGCCATCGCGATCAATGTGAGGATGTCCATTTATGATACTTGAGCGTATTGTTTGCAGCTGTTGTACGCCGGTTTCCAATGTCTCAAGGTCGGGGGACTCTGCCCATTGCAGCATTGGCAGGAGTTGTGCTGCGCGTTCCAGAAGGGGTGAATTTGCTATCTGAAGCAGTTGGTTAGACCAAGCGAAGAAAAGGTAGAATACTACTAACTGGTGTATGTTCAGCAGAAGAGGGCTCTTCTTTCCCAGCCACGGGGTTGGCGTCTTCCGCCTCCGTCTGAGTAGGTTCTCCTTCCTCGATCGAGAGCTCGTTAGTCTCGGGCTCGTCAACGTTGATATCGTCTGGGTCTGAAGTATTAGTAGTGATATCCTGCTTGTCCTTGTTTGATTCATCAAAAAGACTAGGTTGCTCCACATCAGCAGCGCCACTCATGACTACGTCCGTTTGTTGACTCTGTGTCTCTGGCAATGAAGTATCATCCTATGTCAAAAACTTAGTTTCAGTACTCAGAACAATTAAACAGAACTTACTGAGGAGGGTAAACCTGCGACTAAGTCTTCCCCCACTTCACCACCAGCATTCATAGCCGCCAGGGATTGCTCAAAGGCAGTCAATTGCGCCTTGAGTTTTTTGGCGTGTTCCTTCTCTATCACCATGCTATTGCTCTTGTATATTTTTGCGATACTCGCCTTGATTTCCGCAAGGATTTTTGCACAACTCTCCTGGTCCTGCAATGCTCCAGAAGCTATGACTGACTCTAGATATTTATGAGCAGCAGCCTTTAACTCTTTCACAAACTCATCCGAAGCTGCTACAGTCCCTTCAGGCAGCACAAGTTTAGTACGGTCGGGCTTCAATGGTGGTACAATACCTGCGAATTACTTAGGCTGTGTTAAAAATCAGGTTGAGCAAGTCATCACTCACTAGGATTGTCTGCGAGTCCAAATATTTCCGCCAGAACGTTCTCTTGTTTCTTTCGTTCCTCCTTTGCCCTATATACCTTCGCAGGGTGGCCTCCATCATCTAGGGGCCCGGACAGAGAATTGTTGAAGTCTTCCACATCTTCATCAGACTCAGGGTCTTGGGGGATTTCTAGCGGAGGCTTTCTGGATCTACTGGCTAATGTTTCCGAGAAGGAGAGTTGAAGCTTGGACAAAGTATGTGAAGAATTGCGGATACAGGTCTTCAGTTCTAATCCGTAGTCATGGCTATCGATTTCAAGAATTGATAGAGATTTTAAACGCTTGAAACCAGAGAACGTTGGTGGGTCTTGCTGAAGATTGCTGTTCTGAGATTTTCCAAGTTTGCTGCCCTTCTTTCCCGAATGACCCGCTGAAATACCGTGCGGAAAATCATCAGATGCGGTATTGACTAAGGAAGGTATTGGAGGTGGTGGTTCGTATTGAGTAGATCCAAATTGCATTCGAAGATGGAGCTCAGTCAGACTAGATATCTGATGCAAGGCCTGGAAGACAGGGCGACTCAACTCTACTCTGATATCCCATCTGTCGACGTAAGAGTTAGCAGCTGTTCTGCATTATCTCTCTTTTCCAGCACCAAGATTGGCATGGCAACTAAAGCTGAGTGAATAACTCAACGGATTTTATGACCATAAGTATCTCAAAGGGCCTCAGCGGCTGCAAGCTCGATTCGCAGGCAAGTACTGAATCCCCAAAACGTCAACACCAAGGCAAGGAAAGACATACCTGAACTTCTCGAGAGATTTGGCTTTCCGGAGTGTCATCAATAGCAGCGTATTCAAGAACTTCCCACAGCTCAAAGCATACAAATACGGGCGGTAAGCTCGCTCAGCCTTCTCTCCACCACTCAAAGTATAGAGAGCTATCTCTCGCAAGTATTGTGCATAGTTATATTCGCTTGTGACAAAAGTATCAAGCCCACCAGCTAAGCCGTCAATAGTTGAGTCATTGGATGGGTCATCTTCATCAGGGAAGACGATGTGGAAGTTTTGGTAAAGCTGTTCAGCGGCCACATCTCTGAAACTCTTGGATACGAGCGAGAGCGATATCAAGTCGGCGGTGGTAGTCTGTCGAATGGTTAGATTAGCTTGCTTGCGTTACCCAGGGGGTTCTCCGGAGTAAGGCTGCACGAAGAAGTGAAAGGGGTACCTACATGCTTAAACACCTTCTTCAATAATTCCTGGGGCAATGCGCTTATATCAAGTCCTGTCTCCTCATCTTGTGATGCACCACTGGGCTGCATGTTCCTATTGGCAGGTCCGTCTATGGCATGCATCATCTTCCTCAGTGATCTCTCAAGCCGCGCAGACGTCGAACCATCCGCACTGCGGACAACCTCTCGAAATGTTGCTTTTAGTCTTGACCGGGCATCTGACCAAGGTGATACCCTCAGTTTTCGAGTTGGTCTTCTGGATTGTGGGAAGACAGCCTTTGGTTTTGCGCTACGTTTCGCGAGGTATATCGTTGTAGGGGGTGCTGGGTAATGGGGTGCAAACAATGTATTGGTGGCGCCGGAGAGAAGGAAGGAAGTAGTAGTCAAGTGATGTACCAAGTTAGTAAAGGGTGAAGTGTGGTGCTGATGTTGGTGTTGGTGTTGGTTTTGGTGTTGGTTTTGGTGTTGGTGGTGGTGGTGTTGAGCCATCAGGAAGAAGAAGATGGCTGGCGAGTCGCCAAACCTCACAGGACGGGTTAATTGCGGCGCCGTCCAGTGGCTCGACTAGGATCTTGCAGATCGTGGGGAGGAATGAGGAGGCTTGGAGACTCAAGCGAGGGTGAGCCTGTCAGGTCTGGGTCTTTTTTATTACCGATGGCTACGAAAGTACAAAGAAATCGTGTTGGAGTTTAGTAAATGTGTTGTGTTTGTGTTGTGTTATGTTGTATTGTTTTGTAGTTTTGAAAAGACAGGCATCATCTGCTTCCGACTTTTATATCTACTACGCTATGAAGGTTCAATTCACTCTTTCCCTAAAAATAATGATTCTTAAGAGTGACTGACCTGTGGATGTGAAGACCAACACTTGAGAGAGAAAACTGTAAGGCTGCTAAGCGAAACCAACAGGGTCACCGCATCTCTCTGTTATGCTGCGAATCTGTTGTATTCTATCTCATTATAAGTCGCCTCATCTTTCACTCACGTAGTCCTTAAGACGACTCTTTATTATATTTCAATGCAAAAAAGAAAAAGGGAAAAAAAAAGAAAAAAGGATCGATCACACTGAGTTGTACCCACTTGACTGCACCTCCACCTCGCTCTCTCTCTCTGCCTTTGCCTTGATTCGTTGAGCTTTCCTGAACTCTTTCCGGGGTAGCTTGAGCACTGTTCACAACCAAGTCCCTCCGTTTTTCTCTCCACACGCCAAGACCAAGACTAGAATTGGATTGACTTCAACATTAACTCTCTCAATTATTACTGTACCGTCAAAGCAAACGCTATCTAAAGACTAATCTAGAAATCCCCGTACAGCCGTTAACAATATATATATTTAATTTATTCATCTATCTCATCAACCCTGAGTCCGTGTGTCTCATCTATTGTCTGCTATCTGCTGTCTGCTGTCATATACAACATCGGGTATCCTCCCAATTATATGTTTCTCATTTCTTAAAAAAAAAAGACGCCAGGGAAAATCAAATCAAATCCCATTTCGCAATGCCTGAAAATCCCATCCCACACTTGCCCTTCTTGCTAAGATAATCCTGTCTCGTCATGCCCCTTGCGTCGCTCCCATTAACCGTCGTCACTGCAAACACAGAAACACTCTGGCCTCGACATCCCAAGTCTTTAGCAGGAACATCTGCCCACCACCAGAATTCATTGCTCTCAAAGGCGACATGATCCTCCTTTCGCCCATCAAGCCCATTAATGCTGAGAATCATGCAGTAAGGTTTTCCTTGACCGTTTCGTTCGTGATCCCAGTGTTCGCAAACCTTGGAGAATTGAAACCGTACGACCTCTGAAGAGTTGGTGTTGATTACCTTTGCCGCCGGAGTGAAGGATGTTATTTGGAGGCCGTGGTCTTCGGCGACGCCATAAATCTGTAGTCCCTCACTGCCAACTGGGCCAACAAAATACTCCGCCCAAGTCGGACGACGGCCATCGCTTCGGAAGAAATATGCATCATCTTGTGGGAAATGCTTCAATCCAAAATTTTCATTTGAGCTTGTGAAGCAAGAGGGGCTAAACTTCTTGTTGTATGTTTGGTTTCCCACATTGCCAGCTCCCCAGCAAGCATCGATGAGTTTCCACTCTCCGTTGTCAATACGCACAGCGTTCCACGCATGACCTGAGGGGTTGCAGGGTGGTACAGCCTCTCCTGGTTTCAGTGCCGTATAGCCATATCCTTTGCCGTGGCCTGTAACCATAACACACTCGAGTCCAGCTTTGAGAGCAACAGCAACATAGACACCAGCATACCCTCCACATACAGCCAAACCGGATGAAATCGTATCCTTGGGGTCTACATGCTTGACTCGATTTCCAAAGAAGGCATCTACATCATAGGCGATGTTATGATGCAGCCAAGTGAAAATAGCCCGAGCCTTGTCTGTCGCAGAAGAAAATGGTCCGCAAAGCACATCAGCAAGATAACCAGTAATATCCGCTGTTCGAGGTAGTGATTGGCGTGGATACTGAGCAGCAACGCTGTCTGGACCAGAAAAGTCACGGCAGAGAAGACAGCCAGACGGCGTTGCAGCAGATACAGGTATGGCCCGAGCCTGAACGGCTTGAATCTGCGAAAACGTGGGTTTAGAGCTCTTGTTGATAGGCGGAGGAACAACCCCAGCACCATTAGAACTTGGCGGCTGAGGCCTTAAACCAGTCTGCTGTGTGATGAATTTCGTCAAACTTTCCAAGTCTCTCATGAATTGGTACTTCTGCGGCGTCTCGCTTGATCCATCAAAGAATAAAATGGTTGGGTATCCCTGAATATCGGGGAAACGGTTCTCGAAAGACTTATATGCATCAACATCCATTTTAGCGATTAACAGCTGATCCTTGGCGAAAGCAAAATTCTGGGCAAGCTCGACATAGATGGGATCGAGTTCTTTACAATACTTGCAATACGGGGCATAGAAATCGACAAGCGCAGGACTTCCCGACATAACATATCTGTCAAAATTCGCTGGTGTAAGTTCTACTACTTGTGCTGGAGGGCTGTATGATTGCAACTGGTTCTGAACCTGCATGGGACTCTCAATTGGCTTTGGCATTGCCTTGTTATTAAACCCCATGGATAGTGCCGATCGCGGAACACTAGGTGGAGGGGGCCTTCTTGAAGCTGGAAGTGGTGCTTCTTCCTCCATGTTGTTCTTACTGGGTCTTTCTGGAAGTGCTGGTCGAGGTGCCTCTTCCAAGAGCTTGGTTCCTGGCCTTGATGGAACTCTTGGTGGCAATCTAGGTCGTAACTCGGGCGCAGACGGTCTTCCGCGTAGTATATTTGGTGCTGACTTGGTGGTAACGAGTGGGACTTTAGCAACCGTTGCTTTCTCCTCTATATCTCGTCGCGATGGTGGTAAGGGAGGTAGTTTAGCATCACCCAGAGCAGGGGGCAATTTTCGTTGTGTATCCGTGGATCCTAGACTGCTTGTTGAAGACCCTCCTTGACTCAGTGACATTCCCGATATTGTAGAGCTGTATGACACGGTTGACGCATTCGAACCCCGCCTACTATTGGGTATAGGCGCTGATAGATTTCGAGGGGGGAGAGCCGGTGAGGGTGCGGACGCCTTGCGCGATGGGAGAGGAGGAGGGCCGTTGCTGCTGTTCCG
Source organism: Pezicula rhizophila (assembly GCA_022190145.1). Lineage (NCBI taxonomy): Eukaryota > Fungi > Ascomycota > Leotiomycetes > Helotiales > Dermateaceae > Pezicula > Pezicula rhizophila. Next base: position 16,040 of record JAJONI010000415.1, read on the forward strand.
TGAAGGCAATTTTGGAGGGACTTTGGCGACCTGGTTGTTGAGATTGGGCTGGGGGTCGTCTCTGTCCACTGGAGGGGGTGGGAGTAATTCGAGGCCATTGATGCCAATTGGCTCATTGTTTGTTCTCTTGTTGACAGAGGTGCCATATGTAGAAATTGGAGGGTTATTTGTTGTTTTGCTTCGGGACTCAACTGACGGACGATTAACAGGAGGGGGCGGGGGTGGAGGTCTCTTGCCAGCTGCTGCTGGTTGAGGGGCTTTATTGAAACCCTGCTGCTGCTTCAATGCTGCAATCCGCGCAGACACCGAGGTGAACTGAGGCTCTTCGACGTCTGCCATGGCGACGAATTGATTTCGCGAATCGTACGTTGGATGTTGGGTTGGGGAGAGAGAGCCTGGTGGAGATTAGGCAGAAGATGTTTGCTTCCACAACGCGCTAGAACACTTCAGCTGGTCAAACGAGGGTCAGGGAGCACAGAGAGTGCAAATGAAAGTAGTGTGCTTTAAGACGATATCGTATTTACAAAATGAGGCTTGGAGGGACTCATGGTTGGAGATGTGATTAGACTGGACGTTCGCAAGGCTGTGCCGCTGGCGGACGAGAATGATCTATTTAGGCGTCACGCCTCAGATCGGCTGGTCCCAGTTAGTGACTTTACCAACCTTTCAGCTTGCAGCAAGAAAAGTGTGCCTTTTTATTCGAATATACCTTAGGGGCTTGCAGCATCTTGGAATTCAATAGGGGATTTTCAGCGTTAAACTGTATATTCCCTACCGATCGATATATTTGTGGACTCTGTTCCCGCCATGAAACCTTAACTGCCTGCCGAATCAGGATGCACGTACTGTAAAGAGTAGCTAGCCATGCATGTTGCAAGGCGGAGCCCTTCTGCTTTATATAATATAATATAACATCCACAGTCAGCTGGGACTGGGGATGACTCGACCTGGAGACGAAACAAACATGCCCTTTATATAAACTCGGTTTCATAAACCACGGTCTGAGCAAGCAAACAAGCATGTGAACGTCTCAATCAGTTACGGTATCTCATTCAACCACCATCTCCTCCTCTGGTTTCTTTTCTTCACACACCCATCTCCCCGTCTGTTCTATCAAAAAAACAAAAAAACAAAAACCGCTCCCTATATCAAGCCATTCCTTCCATACTTAGGAAGACAATATATGGCCGCACATGGTATATAGCTTGCAGAAATATCTAGGGTTCCAAAATCCAAGAGTGACCACCCAGGGCTTACAAGCCAACCTCCTTCCATAATATCATGATAAATGGGACATCATCATCATCACAAGGCAAACATCCCCCTCCACCTTCCAAGTTCCTCCCTGGTTGTCCTAGCCCACCAATCCATTACTCATAAGCGCCCATAACCCCAAACTCCAAGTTCTCCCAAGTTCTCCCTGTTTTCATGCCTCGTGAGATGAATATATATTGATGGATCGCTAAAGCGCTATGACTCGCAATACAAACAAAGTTATAAAAAGGAAAAACATAATTAGTACAATATTTCTGCATGTCGTATTCTGCTGCAGGCTTCCTCTTCTGTTTTATTTCAGAAGGCCCCCAACGTCTTGAAGAGAATTCGCCGTACTGTGCCGTGCGAGGTCAGGTGAGGGTGGTGATACATGATGTGGGCTTGGTGTCGACGTCGAGCGGTCTGGATGGATGGTTTGTAGTTCGTAATCTCCACCGCGCGAGAAATTCCGAGTTCGCGGGCCTAGAAGACCTCCAACGTCTCGTAAAAAGGCAGAAGACCCTCTGGGTGGAGCAGGAGAAAGATTTCCATTTCCATTTCCATTCCCGTGTCCGTATACGTAGTCATTCGACCAGGTTCCATGCAGTGAGTGACCCTGACTCTCGAGATCCGTAGCTATTGATTTGGTGGAACTTAGTCTACGCGGTGATTCTTCTTCCAATAAGCCACCGACGTCAAAGAATGATACTTTTCGCGGGCTGACAGTGGATGAAATCTCGCCAGGACTGTGTGGTCGCTCGGGATCCTTATACATGATATCTGAATCCCCACTGGTATCACTACGCGGAAAACTCCAATCTTGGCCCATGCCTGATCTTCGGGCTCTGGAAGGCATTCTTTCATGACCAGAGAATGCCATTGGAGCTGGTCGAGCCACAACTGGGATATCCTCACGAAGGTCTGCATCAACTCCCAGGCCCAAGCCTCGTACCAGATCCTCATCGCTTCCCCAGTGCCTGACCACTGTTCCTCGTCGGCTGGTCGTTCGCTCGATACTATCGGTCATGGAGCCAAACTTCCATCTCTGTTTCTTGACGCCTCTGTCGCGCACAAATGAGCCTAGAACCAATGCATTGCTAACAGCTGTCGCAAACAAGATTTCTATTGACGCCAAAAGTGATCGATACTGCTGGGAGCCGTGCCTGTCAATAATATTTGGGATCCGGTACAGGGTCGTTCCCGCGGGTATAAGAGAGCCAGCAAACAAAAGGACAAGCTGGATTTTTCGCTTCAAAGGCATTTGGGACCGAATAATAATGGGAACCGGAAATAAAACCAGGGACAAATCGGTGATGACGTTAAATACGCCCATCGTCAGAAGCTGCGCATAGCCCTGCCTGCATTTCGCTCCTGGATCGGGCGTCACCTGCCAATAATGTGTAATGGGTTGACACTCGGAAATGTCAGCGATGATAATGGCGATGAAGCTGAGTAAAAGCGTATATCTAATCACGTTAAGAGTCCTTTCATAAGATCGCCGCCAGATCTGTATCGTGAGTCGTTTGAAGAATTCGCTGATGGTTAACTTGAGCATCCAGAGGCTAGGATATACTTGTTAGCTCCCGGTTCCGCATATCGGGAGACGGGACGAACTCACGTCAAGGCATAAAAAATCCGAGCAACGAGCACCAATCTGCTCCCGATTTCACGACGATGGATTTGACCCTCTGTAAGGTTAGTTGTCACTGTATTATTAGTTCCGAAGAGCAATACAACATGAACAAAGGCGAGTCGAATAAAGAGCGGTATGAGACAAGCGAAGGCCATCCAATCTTCCTTGAACAACTTCTCGCTCCTAATATATCTTCCGCATACCCGGAATAAGATAATGACCCCCGCAAAACATGTACACCACCAGCAGACCAGCAAAGTAGATTTATCATCGCGAAAGCTGCGCAGTTCCGGGGGTGAAGAGTAGAGCAACATAATGAACCGCCACGCCCGTCTACCTCCGTAGAGGGGACGAGCGAGGAGTTGTCGCAAAGACGCTGTCTATATTCGGGCGAGATCAAAGTTCGACATGCCAATTGGGACTTCCCGATAACTGATAGAAGGACTTTTTCGAGTTTGAAAGTCGCGGCCGGGGCATGACAGTCGTTCTCAAGGAAATTCGGGTGGTCGCACGAGCTTCGATCTGACGTCTCAAGGGAAGTTCCTAGCAATTTATGGCGAGGAGAATGGCTTAAGACAGGTTCGTCGCAAGCCCAGATATATAGGTGATGTCTGTCAATGGTAGCGTAGAACAGGAGCTATTAGTCGCAACGATAGAGAAAATGGAGACAGCGCAGGTTGTTAGGTATTGAGAAGTATTGGTGATGATGAGAAAGAGGTTGGCTTGGGGGGGGTTAAAACGGTGTGAAGGGGGTACTCGAGTACAGTACAAAGAGTACAAAGCTACTATGCTACCTGCGTACGAGACGGGGGGTTGGATGCGCGAGAGGGATAGAGCTGAGGGTGAGCATGGGTAGCTGTAGCAGGCAGATAAATAGGTAGATAGCAGTGGCAAGCAGCAGCTGTAGCAATAATAATATTGATCCTCGAAGTGCGCTGGGAGTGGGCGGCGAGTGGGTGGGAGGAAGGAGGAGGGGAGCAGAAAGTGATGAGCGACGATGCAGCAACCATGATCCTTCCCAGCAAATTGCCGCGCTTCGACGAGGATAATGAAAGTCTTGGGAACCAGAGAGTGGCAGAGCCACGAACGAGCAGGTGGCGATAGAGAGAGCGCGACTACTATCGCTCTCCTGTCTCCTCCGGGCATGGGGGGAAGGGGGGAGGGAAGAGGGGGTCAACAGACTACTTACTGTGCAGGACGGACTGTAACACTTTCGGCGCACACGACACGAGCAGGGCTCAAGATAAGAGAGCCACGAAAAAAAAGGCATAGGACAGTGAGGACGGCACTGTAGAAGCGCCACCAAGACGTTGGATAGGCCCGGTGGGTTATCAATTATGGACGACAACACCGAGGGGCAGGGGGAGCACCGAGCACTAAGCAACAGCCTATCTCCAGCGGCACAGCACGAGATACTGTAGGAAGGGTGAAGGGGGTCTTTCGGGGGGTTTTTTTTAGTATGGTACCCTGTAACCAGCCACTGGAACACGATGAAATTTCTGACGACAGGCTGGTAAGAAGAGTCGGTAGTGCCTTAGTAAGGAGGCCCTATGAAAGGTGCCTAGAGTTTATTTTTTTTTTTTGTTTTTTTTTTTGCCACACGATAAGATACTACGGCGTATCTAGCATACCGCTAAAGTACACTCCTGCACAGTGAATGTCAGCCACAGACCTGGAAACTATAAGCTATGGTCAGGCCCTGTACAACATCACTATTGCTTAGCTTCAACCATCTCTGGCGAACTACCCCTTATACCACCACTGTACTGAAGGCTCTGTGGCCAAGCCATGCCTCATATATGTATGTACGAAATGTACGAAAGGCACCGTGCAGTACTGTACTGCGTTGGTCCCCGATTGCAGAGATTGCCGGCTGTCCGACGTGGTATCACCGATACTTGCTTGCCAACCATCTTCCAGCCTGTCGTCGCGTCTCCGCGCCTCCGCCTCCGCCGGCGAGAGACTGTGCGCAAGAAACTTTGAACTAGATCAAACCTATTATTGTTTTCCCTCAAGGGCAAAGTTTCGAGAATAGTACCCGGTTCTAAGCCATAATAACAATAATAACAATAATTGGTTCGTTCGACCATGGCATTCCGCCCGTTCCTCCTCCTTATCTCCATCGCCTCAACTCACTCCTCAGCGATAAAGATCACGCCGTGGCGTCCAAGTAGAGTGCAACGCAAGACCCGTGACGGGATTTGTGTCGTCGTACCTTTTTCGTAGGCGGAGAAAGTCGTCGAGTGCCAGCGAATGATAATACAAGTCCAACATGGAGTCTCCCAATACTGCGACATTGGTTGGGCCACGGATCCTTTCGCCTGAACCGCGGCTCTGGATTCGAGGCCAAGGAAGGTGGGGGACACTTTTAGGGAAATGATGCGCAATCAAAAAGGCACACAGTACTGGTATTTTACATGCAAGGCTGATTTGATTTTAACTTTTGGGTTTTCCGTCGTCCCTTTCATGCACTGTGATGCACACCCACACACGCCCACACACAAACGGTGAGGCGGTGATATCCTCGCACCCAACTTGCTCTTACGATCCTTATCAAGCTGTCAAAAATCGCGCTCAGTCTATGAGTACCTATAGTAGTGGGCAGTGGGGGGGGACAGCTTTGAACCTTCCCTTCCTTCTTCTGTTCAGCAACCTTTTCAGGGGGGTACTACACTAACTTGGTTGAATCAAGTGTGTGAGAGCGCGTCTAAAAGTAGACAAGGAGAGAGACCAGGGCAATTTACGACTCCTCGGAAACAGGAGAGTGCACAAGACAAAGCTGAAGTCCGCACCAATGACAGGCCTGCTTGGCAAAGATGAACCTCATCCTCTCATCCTCTTATCTTCCTCCTCGGTAGCTGGGCATCCCATTACTTAGATTGGTATTGTATTTCAACAGAGTTCGTCAGCAACATACTGTACTTGGCACGAAAAAGTACTACAGTATGATGATCGTCCTGTGCTCTTAAGATGGTCAGGTGAGAAAAGTTATATTGTTCAGAACGGGTCGTACACTGTTAGTTGTGCTCTTGCCGTTACAATACCCCTCACACAATCCGAGCGAGCCTTGGGCTTCGGAAGGCGACCTGCACACCGGCAACAGGCACACACACACATCTCTCGGCCCTTTTCTATTTCTCACTATTTATTCGTACTCACTCACATCATCCTCTTCCTCGTGATTATTCCATATACTCGGGTGTTCATTATTAGCCTTGCCTCATTGTAATCTTACGAAATCACTTCACCCGAAGTGCCAGTAATATCTTGTTGTATTTCCTTCTACTTTTTTTTATGGCCAGTGCTCTCTCTGCCCTCGTTGCCTTGCCATGGCCGTGCTGACATCGATGACTTGCATCCCGCAAAGTCTACGAGATTACAACTCTAAGGACGTTCGGACAAATAGGCACTGCCGTAAATACCTGTGCGTCTCCCGTACGGTACATCTGACATGCTCGATCCATATCCATCAACGTCATCTCACCATATCACCATCTGACTCTTGATTATCCAAAATGTGGCACAGAGACCGAGAACATCATGGCGTACAGATGTTTTGATGATGTCAAGGCCGAGTAGAGGCATCATAAGAGATATCACTTTTTTTTCTTCTTTTCTCCTCGTATCTGTCAGCTGCCGAGGTTGAGAATGCTTTCTTACAGCAAGTTGCTTGCTTGTATCGAGCAACTTCACTCTGATGCTGTCGGCTTCGTCCATTGCCGACTGCCTCATTCCGTCAGTCGGTCTTCAGATCAACATTATGTACCACCACAATTTGTATGAGAATACAACGGAAGTGTAGCAGGAACAAGTATCTCTCGCGCCGAAGTTAGAGCCAAGATGGATTACCATTTCAGACCACCTACCTCTACCTACCTGCAAGTTCTTTACCGTCCGTAGTTCGTGCAAACGTCACTCTTTCCTAAGACTTTACTACTTACTTGCCCGAATTCCCGATCGGCATGTCTCTTAGATTTTCTCAAAGCATGCGAGAAGTCCAATGCAAAGTTTATAGCAAAAGTGCCTATGCTATCCGGTCCCCAGTATTCCTCAACACAGCTAGCCATTGCCCTTGATAACGTCTCTAGAGAGCCAACCAGTAATCAAGTTCACCCAAAAGCGCTCAAGAAGTCTTCTCAATCTGATCCAACTGCATATTATCCGCGGAACAATTTTCAAACTTTAGGATTCCCTCTCTAGGAAACACGCCCAAGGAGGGACAATTCTCACAAATCTGAACTGCTGTTGTTATACTATCGCTTCATAATAATATACCTCATTATCATTCTAAATACAGTCCTAAAGAATGACGCATTGCTCACTGATACTGTTCACCGACAAATATACTCAGCGGCAACGAACAAGCCACCGCATAATGCGGCATGTCAACCGCCTCAGCAATTTTCAAATCCCCAGCAACACTAGCCAACATATAAGCCTCCACGTCCGACAACCCCTTCTCACCCACAAGCCAATCAATCAAGCCCTTAAGAGCTTTCCTAGACGCCTCCCTCAAATCAGCATCAATCCCAAGCGCAGCATACTCCCCCTTATGCTCCTCCAAATCCTCCTTCCTCTTAGGTCCAGTATAATAATGCGGACTCTGAACCCAACTCTTCCCCTTCTCAACACTAAGTCTAATCGTAGCCTTCATAGGCGTCTCAATCGCCGTTCCACAAACCTCCCCATCTCCCTGCGCAGCATGTCCATCCCCACAACTAAAAAGCGCCCCCTCAACCTGAACCGGTAAAAACAAGGTACTCCCCTCACCCACATACTTACAATCAATATTACCACCGGTCTCATACGGAGGAATCGTACTCCATTCCCCCTCCACCCCTCTCGCAACACCCACAACCCCCAAGAACGGCCGAATCGGGATGTGAATCCCTTCTGTAAACACCGTATACCCTTCCTCAGCATGCGTTTTCAGATCCCAGATTTTTAAGCCTGGGGACGGGTAGGAGGAGGCGAGGAGTCCAAAGTTCACCGATGCTGGGAAGACGGCGGTCCATCCGTGATCAGCTGTCTTTAGATGCAGAATCTCGACTTTTAGAACGTCGCCGGGTTTGGCGTCATTGATGTAGATGGGTCCGATTGCTGGGTCGCCGAGGGAGAAGTTGAAATTTGGGATCTAGTGAGTTAGGGGGGTCTTTTGTTAGTCTTTTTGGGTTTTGGTTTTGGGTTGGGGTTTGATTATGTTTTTTGCTTTGGAGATAATTTGTATAGGTAGGTAGGTAGGTAGCAATCTCTCATCTCTGTAGGACTAAATGTCTCTTTCAACAGATCACCAATTTCTTCCTATCTTATATCCTCCTATCTCATCCACTCATCTCTTCCCCGAAGTGAAAACTAAAACCAAACCCAAACCCAAAACCAAAACTAAAACTAAAAGACACACAAATATTCCCTCTTCTACAGAAAAGAACAGGAAAAAAGAAGGAAAGAACCCTCATGCACTTACATCCTCAGCCGTACTCTCCGGCCCAATTTGATTATATCCCCCATCCAGTAAATCAAACGAGACCGTCGTTCCCGAATCAATCTTTAGGACGGGGGGGATGGAGTTGTCCCATTTTAAATGGGTGTTTTCTTTCGTGCTGGAGAGGTGGAAGGATGAGTGGAAGGAGTGGGAGTGGGAGTGTGTATGTGTATGAGACATTATTGGTTGTTGTTTGTTGACTAACTAGTTGTTGTTGTTGTTTTTTTGAGAGACTGACTGGTAGGTGAGATTGAGAGTTTGGGGGGGGGGGGTTTTGGATGGGCAGGGAAGGTATCTGGGTAACTGTATTTTTTGGGGGGTTTTTTTTTATTTCTTTCCGATGTGGTGTGAGTACTGATGGGATGGATGGTTGGAGGTTGATGGTTGGGATTGAGTAGTTGATAGTGGTAATGGTGGGGGCGGGGTAGTAGTTTTGGGTGGATGAGTGAGATTGAGATGTAAGAGCTTCTTAGTAGGGTTTAGTGTGTCTGAGTCAGTAGCTACTCTATT
>JAJONI010000416.1:0-24898 GCA_022190145.1 Pezicula rhizophila
AGTCTAGATGGCAAACTTATTTTTACCTGCTGTTATGTCACGCAGGTTATTATTATCATACTAGGTTTAACTTCTTTACAGGCTCTCATACGCCTTATTACAGCGGTTTGTAAACGAATCCATGCATTACTCTTAGTATAATTGCTTATGGAAAATCTATATACTTAGTTTTACGATTAGGCTCTGTAGCAAGTAAGTAGTGGCTGCTGTTGCATGTGCACACGCTACTACAAATACCAACTGCTATGACGAGCTACTTTACAACAAGCTCTAGATGAGAGATAGAGTTGCTCAAGCATACATCGTTAATGCTCTGTTACTTTGTGTATGGAATAGACAAAAGCAAGAATGACACGCCTCTGGCGAACCGAAATTCAGACCTCCACCACCACTCCTACAAGTCTGTCAGCAATCCCGCTTCAACGCACTCCAACATTTTACGCCTATTTCTATAACCCACTTTCATGATTGGCAATTTTTTCTCATTTTTCTTCACTGCCACGAATGTACCTCTATTTTACTCTATTTGCGGTCCTTGTTGTATAGCGATCTCCCAATATTGAACAGGGCTGGCTTAGTTCCACAAAATATCGGCCCTAAAGAACTACTAAGACAAATAGTTCTAGCTATGCGCAATCCATCTTCCTATTAGGGTGCGTATGATGACTGATGAGGAGTATGTGGCATATTTCAGGGATTAATCTGTGGTTAATTTTTCAGTTCCGCTGGAAAGTTACTGTAAAACCAACTAGCGGAGGGGGATTTAAGTTGGAGTTTACAATTATGTTTTGCGGCTTTACTTTTGGGATGCTGGGGTTGGTAACGGAGGGTCAGATGAATGTGGCAAAATGGTTTACCTCTAATAATTGCACCTGATACTTGTCTATGGAAAGTTCCTAATCTTGTGGTTATGAGACAAGGATTTCTTTTAGAGAAGCGAGAGATTTAAGTTGTCAGAAACCTTTCTTTCTCTGACTCACATGAGTGACAAAAAAGTATTAACAGCAACAAGGCAACAAAGGTGCATCTACGAAGCATATATTATTATAGTGATTGATTAAAGGCTCTATAATGCTCATACAGCAAAGCGACAAAGCAAAAACAAACACCATAAATTCCCCTTCACTGCTTCCTTTCTCTTCAACCCCGTCGCAGTCGTCCTTATTTACAACTCTACTACAGAGCGCTCCCCATCCTAAAGCAATCATCGCGAACCAAATCCCAAAAGATACTCCAACTCGCTTCGCTCAGACCCATTGATCATATTAAACGCCATTCATCGTAAATCGTAGCAAAGAGCTTGTGTTTTTTCTTTTTCTTTTCGTTCACCGCCGCCAAAAACCAATTGAACCGAGTAGATATCAGCTTTCAACCGAAAAATTGGACCAATCTCTGGTGCTTTGATCCTCGAATTAACCAAGTCCCACTCGCAAACGGAAACCTTGCTGAAAGTGATCTGTTGATCTTTGCCCTAGTCTCCAAACAGCTCAATGCTAATCCTCCACATCCTTGGCAGTGCCAATCCTTTCAAATTCCTTCATATCTTATGCACATGAAGTCTTCAATGCTGGGAGACGACCAATTGAGGGGCCCTTCTTGATGTTTGCTTTGTATTCCTCCTGGTGGGGTTGGCTGAGTGACAAGTCTGGAGCAGGGACTGAGGTGGTGGGTGCATGGATTGCGAATAGGCCACAAAGAAGAGGAGGCATTGCATCATGAAGCCTTGGGTTTGGGTTTGGGTTTGAGCGGCCATTATAACGAGAAGAAAGAGATTGCTTGGTAACAAGTAATCGTCTGATGGAAAGAGTGGATGGATTATAAGGCGAGAATGATTAAAGGAATGACGGGATCGCTGGGTGTAGAAGGATTAGACCGTGACTGCGATGAAGATGTAAGATGTGAGCAGGTGAATCGCTTTATATCTAGCTCTACTAGCAAGACTTCTTCTTGCATGATGATTCGGTCTGATTCGGTCGGCCGAAGTTACCGAGCGGAAGTACGATGGGGATCATGCAAAAAAGGTAAAATAAAATTGAATCTCATTTTTAGCCGCTTGGCAGCCTCGTACACCGCATAATGGTCATGGTTTTTAATAGACCGAATCCGGAATTAGTCTGATAAGGATATACTCCGTACTGCTGTATAACATAATTAATACTTACATTACAGTACTTAAGGACGAACTTGAAGGGAAGGGAAAAACGGGAGATGCGCCGTCGGATGATAGTGAACGAGGAGATCCGAGAGGCTTACATTGAACAGACTCTCTCTCTCTCTCTCTCTCTCTCTCTCACATTATTGGTTCATAACTTCATAACTTCGTAACTTCTTGTATTCCTAAGCGACATCTCTCTTTGGAACGTTAACGTTTGACGAAGAAGCCCCAAGACAGGACAGCGCGAGGCTACGCTCGCTCCCCCCTCCCCTTTCTTCGCTTTCTTCGCTTTCTTCGTTTCCTCGTTCGCATCTTCAGCCCTGTTGTCTATTTTCACTTCCATTCCCACCTACCGCACAAGCATCTCGGAGCCTCACACTCCTTTGCTTAACTTTTCCTTTCCGCGTATTCGGCGCCTACCAACTTCCGTATCGTCATATCTCTTTGTCACTTGAACATGGCAATCTAACAATCCCCACAGCCGCTCGGATTCCGCAAGCTGTCCTTCCACAAAGAGACATATCCATTTCGAAAAGAAAGCAAAAAAATGTCTACTTGGAACCCAGTCTCATGGCTTAGCGGCACAGCGCTCGCACAGGATAAGTCATCTAAACCGTTTAGTGGCCGCAACCTTACCATTGGTCTTATTTACGGCTCCATCATTTTCCCAGCCTGGTTCTGGGTAAGTCAGGTGACCAAGCATGTCCCTGAGCCATATTTGGTAAGTCGCTCACTCACTTACTCACTTACTCACTTACTCTGTCTCGATTGTAATAATAATTTGACTAAACATATTATCAGGATGAGGTCTTTCATATTCCTCAAGCTCAAAAGTACTGTGATGCACAATATCAGATATGGGATCCCAAGATCACTACCCCACCAGGCCTGTCAGTGGTGACTTTTCTCTTTCTAAAAGAAATCTAGAGTTAATACCCCATAGCTACGCATTCGCAACTCTCTTTGTAAAAATAGTCGGAGGAGGAGTATGCAATCCCTACACCCTCCGTCTCTTCAACACATTTGTCCTAATCATGACAATGGCCTACGCTTCAGCATGTCGAGATTTAATAACACGACTCTCAGTCCAAACCCCATCTAACTATTCCAAAATAACAAAATCCTGGTTAAACTCTCATGATTACATCTCTTATGATACAGTACATACGGCAATCAACTTAACCCTCTTCCCACCACTCTTTTTCTTCTCTGGACTCTTCTATACAGATGTTCTCTCAACAGCAGTGGTCTTATGTATGTACATGACCTTTCTCCGCCGACCAGGCGCGTACGAGAGATCAAATGTTGGGGGGTTTAGGCTTTATGTTATTGGACTTGTGGCTCTCACGATGCGACAGACGAATATTTTCTGGGTTGCTATTTTTATGGGTGGGCTAGAGGCTGTGAGGACTGTTAAAAGTCTTCCAACTGCTACTACGACTACATCCTCATCTTCAACCGATGAGTCTTCCGGGAAGATACCACAGAATTCAGAGGAATTTTGGGCTGCTATCGAGAGGTATAAACGAGGAGATATTCATGATGTTGCGTTGAATGATGCGCATATTCCTGGTATGATAGACACTTTTTTTCCCGCTACACATGTCTTACAACTCAAGTTCTGGAACCCAACTAATATTAAAATTCGTAGATTTCATCTTTTGCATTCTCAGCATCGCAACCGCAATCCTATATAATCCGCTCATAGTTCTGGGTAGAATATGTCCTTACATAACACTTCTCTTCTCCTTCGGAGCTTTCGTCTCCTGGAACGGTGGCGTAGTCCTTGGTAATTCCCTCTTTTATTACCTACTCACCTCAAAACAATCCCATGCCCCTCTCATATCTTTTCCTTCCTACCAAAATATTATGCCCCCATCATAAACTAATAACTGATGAAACTATAGGCGATAAATCAAACCACATAGCAACCATCCACCTCCCTCAACTTCTCTACCTCACAGCATTCACCGCCTTCTTCTCATTCCCACTCCTACTACCCTACCTCTTAAGCTATATCCCCTCACCACTCCACGTCCTCATCCCAGGTTTCCTTCTTCTCCCAAAACCCCAAACGGAACAACAACCCCGACCACCCACCAACCATCTCCTCCAACTCACAATAATACTCCTCCTCACTCTAACTACCCTATTAATAATCCACCAAAACACACTAATCCACCCCTTCACCCTCGCTGATAACCGACACTACGTATTCTACGTCTTCCGCTATACAATCCTCCGACACTGGACTATTAAATACCTACTAGCACCAGTATATCTCTTAAGTGGATGGTTAAGCTATAGATGTCTTTCCGGACAAAGATCAACCCAACAATCGACTCCCACCACTACCGCCTCCACAACTACCCCCAAGAAATCTCCTAAAACCACAAAACAACCATCAACCAAAATCCTCCAACCACAACCACAACCGCACCCACAATCCCACTCATCATCACCCAAAACCTCCTTCCTAATCCTCTACGTCCTCACCACAACCCTCTCTCTAATAACAGCTCCCCTCGTAGAACCCCGTTACTTTATCATCCCCTGGATACTCTGGAGATTATATGTTCCCTCTCTTTCCTCACCATCCCCATCCCCACCACTATCTCCAGCTTCATCTCCAACTTCAACATTAACTTCGTCCAACAACAAAACGCACGATCCCCGTCTCTGGATAGAGACATTTTGGTTTCTGATCATTAATGCTGTGACGGGGTATATATTTTTATTTCGGGGCTTTGAATGGGTTCAGGAGCCAGGGAGGGTGCAGAGGTTTATGTGGTGATGGAAATATGAAGGGAAGGGATTTGATTTTATCTATTTTGAAAATGGAAAGGGGATAGATAGGTGAAGGGGATTGCGGAGCTGAGCTGCTGAGCCGAGCTCGTGTGCTTTTATGTATGGATACGGTTGCTTTGGGAAGATTGATTCGAGGTGAGGTGTGATGTTTTGCATACTGCCTACCCAGTTGCTTCTGGTACTGGTTTCCAAAATAGTGAAGACAAAACGAGAAAGAGTTCTTGTATTTCGTAATATTCTTTTTGCCGTGTGCAAAATGTTGAATGGTCATGTATCCTATATCTGGTCTGTCCTGTATCCAATGCCTACCGCCCAACCCGCCAACCATTTGAACGCCTTGAACTCTGCTTTTCAGAAGCAAAAAAAAAAACGACAGGAAGCTTCCTAGCTTTTGCCTTTATCAAAATACTTATAAAACCCGTCTATGCAATCCTGTTCCCATTGCTACTTCCATTCATCCAATCCCTAGCTTAGGGTACACGATTCCCGTCGTTGTTAATCCAACCCATCCAACCGTTCCGAAGATATGTACTCCTTTCCAGAATCCTCCATCAAATACCCTAATCGGCTATCCTATGCAACCTAATGCCAACCTCTTCATGACTCTGAATTCCCAGTCGGTAGTGGCTATCACCAATTAAAAGCTTATAGACTCAACCTGTCCAAACTCAACCGATCTGCACTCCTCTGGCGTCTCACGACACCTAACTTAAAATACCTCTCTTCGCCTGCAGCAGTCCTTCCCCCAATATACCACTTTTCAGCCCCAAGAACATCTCTGAACCCCTCACTTGAACTATCACTACCTCTCCTTACTGCCCTCCTATCAATATACCGCGGAGTGGCCCCTGTATTCTGTTCTGGGCTTGTCGATAAAGGGGAGGTTGAGGTAGAGAGATTGCGAGGCGAGTGAAGTGTTGACAGAGCGGTCGCTGTAGCACCTGACTGTTTGTTTGTAGATGTGGTTATGGTCCGAGGATTTGATGGTGATGCCGAGGGGTGTGAAGAACTGTTATGTTGTGCTTGTTGTGAAGGCGAGGTCGAAGGAAGACCGCCTTTGGATGAGACCTGTGCTGATTGCTGTATTGCAGAGTGTGCTCTGAATGCAGCAAGGACGTTGGCAAAGAAGGGACGGCCTTGCGTGGTTGGCATCTTAGGTGAAGAGGTGGATGTTGATGAAACTTGGGAAGTGGTGGGTGGTGACATGTGTTTGCTGTGTATGAAGAGACAATCGAGGATGCGTTGCTCCTTTGAGCCCTATGTTTGTGATTCTCCTTTATCGTGTTGTATTTCCGTATTGTGATGCTTGGATGCTTTGGTTTTATGAGGTGGAGTCAAGTAGCAGGTTGCGGGGATATGGCCGGTTCGTATGTCGAGCCGGGACGGGACGCTGAGGGATGGAGGCAGAGGAGAACGGCGGAAGGGATCGTATTAATGCGCTGATTTTGCTGCCTGTTGTCTGACCCTCTGGTGAAGTTGGACGTGGATATTGCACAGAGGATCGTTTTGCAACCCTTTCGGTGCTGGGGTTATACGATGCTGTGGGAATATTTTTGCTTTGCAGGTAGTGAAGTGTGTGTGTGTGGGTTATGGAGGGGCGGGATCGCCAGGCTCTGGGGCAGTCGCAAAAGCAATTCGAGGCGTGGCGTCGTATCTGCTACTTCGCGACACCTTTGTAGAGGCTTATTGAGGTTGATTTGATGGTTGAAGAGGGGAAGGTTGGTGGGGGAAGGGATGTAGTTGTGGTGGTTTGGTAGAGGATATGACGAAGGTGGATATACTGTATGTTGGGTTGGATGTTGAAATAATGCGGGATAGGGCTAGAAAGGTCCCGACTTTCGGATGACTGGAATGCTAACGGTTGGGTGGAACCGGCGGGTACCGAATCACAGCCCTGCAAAATATAATCAGATTGGACCCGAGGCTGCAACAACAGCAACAACATACGATGTTACCCGGGGAATAATCATGAGATGTTTATTCTTCACAAGGACAAAAGGACAAGGCTGCTGGATGTTGAGGGATTAATATCTGACCGACAGAATTACCCCAGTAAGTAAATTTATATATAAAAAAAAAGAAGAAAAGAAAAGAAAAAGAATGGAAGCATGTGGTCATCCTGTACAACACAACATCACGATACGATCCCTATTATCGCCGGCCACATTTGTGTGAGCCCCGGTCTTTCCGTGGAAGTAGTAGTTGACCAGTGAGTGAGTGAGTGAATGGGTAAGTACCTTACATCGAGGCAACCCAGAGATACCGACAGGCCCGACATCACCCTCGGCCATACCTCAGTTGTTGCAATTCAGGTGCAGTTGTTGTCATGCAGCCTGCAACTGCACGATAAGCATTTGTTCTCCGCAATAGCCAAGCATCACGGGAACCTTTCACTGACTTCTCACGCACGTGATCCCAAACCCATTCATACGATTCCGGTTAGCTCCGACAGACGCTTGGCGCATTCAAGATTCTGAGCCAGACCTCAACGACATCAACATCGCAAATACTCCAATTGCAGTCTCACGTCCTTCATCATGAACGCCACTCCTCGTAATGTGCGTATCCCTCTTCTGCCAATTGGTGACACGCTGACAATATTGTAGCTCCGTCTTCTGAGCGGCAGCGCAAAGATGGTTGCCCGTCGCAGCTATGCTACCTACCGGTCACCATACGCCCCCAAGTACGTCCTCGACCGGAAGAAATGGACTGTTAGTATAAATGATGGAGGGATGCTGATTCAGTGTTCTGCAGATATGATGTCCCATTGAACGTCCAAGGATGGACCGTTAAGAGCGCCGTGAACCTGTACGTTTTTCTCCCTAAGGAATCCTCCGTACGAATCATGTTCAATTTCGAGGAAGGCGGAAATCAATGCATGGGAATCGAAACGGAAAGTACGGATCAGATGCTGATAGGTGGTGTTTAGTGGTACTACCCTTGCTGGTTTCGGAGGTGCTGCCGGCTTCTTCGCTATTTTCTTCTTCTCTGATATTCCACGAGTCCGGAGGGATATTATGCAGGTATGTTGTGGCAGATATAGTTGCTTGTGAGAGAATTGACGGAACTGACTACTTCATAGAAGGTACCAATTCTTGGAGACTACTGGATCAAGGAGGTTCACCCAGCTGACAACGTACGTTTACAATTTCCCTCGTCATTTAATTTGAGTTGGAATTGTCGTTGGAAGGAGAATGAGGAGCACCTGCTAGCTCTTGGGGCTCAGATACTGCTAGTGCAGAGAGGATACATTCTTCCTAAGAGTCCCCGATACAAGCACGTACAGCATTTAGTGGAACATATATCACATTACTATATTTCAACGTATGGCAATATGCTAACACAGTACATTTAGCCATTCTAAACGGCAAATTGGCTACAATGGGCTAGGAGGGGCATGACAGAGGCAAATCGAATACCTGGCAGCACTAGAGCCAACTGTAACAAAATAACCTGCATAATAGAATTGCATCCATCTTCCTCTTGCGCCTTACATTTCCATCTTCTCGTAATCATTTCTTGGGTATAGGTCTCCTGATACCTATGTACGCGACTGAGAAGATAGTGAGTTTATGTTGCTTTGAGTTACGCTGACTAAGCCAGATATACGCCTTTGCTCATGTTTCAGTAGCAATCAGAACACTATCAAGACCAGAACGCCTTTCCTCAAACTACAGATCTCCCAACGTTTGCTGGATCTAGCGCATAAATCCTCGATTTTTACAACACCTAATTTCCTCCATAGCGAAGAGATGCCATCCGATAAGATGAAAAGTAATGCCTCGATCCGCGACGACTTACAAAGAGATGTAAGCTGGAGCCCAGACAAGCATTATCCTCTTCCTCACTATCACACTTCCTCTTAAAATCCTATTAATAACATAGGCCATTACAGGTCTCCACAACCTATCGTAATATACGAATAAAACCACCTCGGGAGCAAGCCCAACGTCGTGTCGAATTATAGACAGAAATAGCGATTGCTGAAAGAACCAGGACAAGGATGAAAACCACAACAACAATGAAGAAACAGGTGAAGACCCCATCGAGTTCATTGTCCACAAAAGTCCCGCCACCAATCATCGTTCTTTGATACTGCCATTGACGATAGTTTATCAGAAGCCAGAAAAGCCAGAAAAGCCGGCTCTCCAAGCCAATAAGTAAGTTGACTGGACTGGTGTTTTGGGCTTCTCGTCCACTATTTAAGTAGTGCTTGTCCAGAAAAGCCACCTTTTTAGCCGAAATTGTAAGGCTCTTCCGTAAATCGGCTCTCTAGCTTCTCACTCCACTTGATTGGCTGGCTCGTTCTTCCAGGTCAAAAGTGGCTCTTCCAGTAAAATTATGAGAAGCCGGACTATCGTCACCGTTAGATGCTGCCCCTACTGGATCATTCATCAAGGCTGAGACACGAATTATGATGTTGAAGCTCCCGTGTTTGGTTTGCTGGTTAATTAGCTTTATGCAAAGAAGATTGAGGACAGTAACGAAAAGACACCAGACGCGGTATCCTTAGCCAAGTGGTGGACTTTGGCACAGAAGTGCCTCATACCTAAGCTACAGAATACCGCTATTGATATCGCCTCGCGCTTACTCAAACGGCACAATCGACGTGAACTCCTCGGTTTGCTCCGCCATACCTACGATCCATCCGGCCCGGAGCGAGCCGGTGGAAGCCTTCGATTAATCGCCGCCCACGTATTCTCGCGGATGCCCAGGGACTCGCTTATTAACTGGCTTGAATGCCCGTATGAGGGAAAACACTTAGAAGGCATTATATACTTGATTTGCTACGTGATGATTTCCCTGACAAGAAGAGCTTGCAGGTGGCAGTAAAGACAGGATAGAGGGTGCGCTTTGAGAGTCAAGGCTATTAGGCACAACTGGTGCTGGAAATATTCGCGACATGATTCATCCACTCGACTTTGGATGCAATAGCTATGCGTCCAAATTGTTGTTGTTACAAACAGCCTAAGGGTGGCTTACAAAGTATGTGAGGTCTCATACCTCTATTTAGAGGGCCAACTTAAAACAAGATCCATCTCTCTAGACATTTTAGAGCAATCTAATAGGAAGTAAAGAAGCTCTCTCTGCTGGATTATCTTACGTTATTGTTAACTAAAGCTTTATTCCTAAATTATTATTATTTTCTCTGTTAAAAAGTTTTAGGATACAAAGTTAGATCTATCTACTTACTCTTAAGAAGTAGAAGTAGCTAGAGGGTTAGGAATTATTAGTGTTTAGTGGAGTATTAATAGGATGGCTCTGATGTGGCTATAGTTGTTGCAAAACGAGTGTTTCCTCAAACTGAAGCTACGGAAGCTTTAAAGTATTTAGTGTCTTACATCAAACATGATTTATATTTCATTGCTTACGCACGTGACAGGCTTGGGGTCACATGGATTGAGGTCAGCAACTTCAGGTTCCCTCCCTAATTTTTTCAAGGGGAGGACTCACGATGTCTGACCCTCTTAAGCAGCGACGAAGTCATCTCAATTTTCAATATTTGCCTTTAGACACCAGTAAGAACGAGGTTCGGGTTGTCAAACTACAGTTACAAAACAAAAACTCGAAGGCCGAGAGCGAAGACATTAACATCGTCTGTACAATTGAGCATGTCTCCCTCGATGAGAAGCCCCATTACATCGCCTTGTCATACGTATGGGGGGACCCTAGTAAAACATACCAAATAACACTTAATAATACCTCGGTCCAAGTGACTGAGAATATGTACCAAGCACTTGTTGAACTACAGCAGGGTATTACAACTAGTGTGGAACCTTACACCGTTTGGATCGATGCTTTATGTATTGATCAGAGCAACAATACAGAAAAGAGCACCCAAATCCAATTGATGCAACGAATCTACAGCCAAGCATCCCAAGTTCTCATCTGGCTCGGCCTCTCAGACCCAGAGAGCACACGCGCACTCTATCAACTACAAGACCTAGGTCAGGTCTTCCAAAAGCTTCGAGAAAAAGAAGACTTTGCGTCTCGTATCCGACCATTTGTGGAGTTGTTGTTGAAGGATGGATCTTTAGGTTTCTATGAGATATGGAAACTGATTCGGCAACGGTCTTGGTGGAGTCGACTATGGGTTATCCAAGAAGCGATTCTTGCTCAAGAGGCTATCGTTGTTTGTGGTAATCATAGTGCTGATTGGAAGGATTTAAGCGCGGGACTCCGGGTGTTTGAATGGATGATTTTGTGCTGTGGTTCTGATATCCAATATCGGACTGAATTCGGTATAATTGGAGATTTCTATCCAAACGTAATTCATTTTTTAACCGCTTCTTCGCTATTCAAATCAGGGAATAGGGAAGGATTATCACTTTTGGATCTCATGCTGTGGACTGCTGTCAGTGGTAATATTCAAGCTACAGATCCTCGAGATCGAATTTACGGGCTCTTAGGTCTTCTTACTGAAAGCGAACGGAAACGGATTCCTGTTGATTATTCTGCAGAGAATACTTGTGAACAAGTACTAGTTACTACTACTAAAGTTCTGATTGCGGAACATGGTCCTAATATCCTATCTTATTGTCAACAATCTCCTCTAAGGCTTTCTTCCACACCGCTACCGACATGGGTTCCAGATTGGACATCTAAGATCCGGCCTCCATTCAGTGGAGTCTCTCCAGATCCAGCTCATCAAAAATATACAGCTTCAGGATCCCTAACTTGGAAACCAAAACCCATAGATTTCATCATCTCGAACTGCGAAAAACCTATTCTTTCACTGGAAGCTGTTAAGATTAGTCGAATCATTGATACCGCATCGGAATTCACAGCTAATCCTAATACGGAAACTTATATATCAGATTGTCGAGCTTGGCTTCTTGAGATTCAAGAGCTTGTTTGCAAAACTACCTCTGCTGTCAGGAGTGAGAATGAGGATGTGCAAAATGAGATTCAGAGGAATCTCTGGAGATTACCGATTGTGGATACTGGTGTATCGGGGCAATTTAGTAGACCACGTCGTGAAGATGAGGAGGGACTTATTCGTGCTTATGATATTTTGACTGGTGTTATTTCTCCTCCTTTATCTTCACAATCACAACTACTTGATGCGGATGGCGATGGCTTAGAAACGCAGTTATCTGAACAAACTCAGTGGATTAGAGATCAGACATGGAACTATCGACGACTTTGGAATGCGTATTTTAGACGACCGTTTATTTGCGAGGATGGAAAGGTTGGGCTTGGACCGGTTAGTTTGAGGGTTGGCGATCTTGTGTGTGTTTTTCTGGGTGGTAATACGCCTTTTGTTATGAGGGGTATTGGGGGTCTGGATGAGGAGATGGGTGAGGGGAGTGACAGTTATGAGTTACTTGGTGATTCTTATGTTTATGGTTTGATGGATGGCGAGGCTATGGGGGGAAGTCCGGTTGTTGAGACTTTTAGGTTGAGATGATGTGGAGGTTTTGTAGTGGTATTTTGAGTTAGTAGTCGGAGATGGTTTTATATCACTATTATTATGAGGCATAGAATCAGAGACTCCGGTCTGTATAACAGTTTACTATTGTGCCCAACGCACTTTTAAACATTGCCGATATATTGTGTAGCTGTGTGGTAGATATTGTAAGCATTTTCTGCCGTTAAGCGACCGCTGCTCCATCAACATCAGCTGCCACGACTGGAGTCCTTACAACATAGTGTTGGACAATAGTACATTTTTAAATTTATCTTATATCTGTACATCTGTTGCAGATAATCGTAACATCAAAAAGTCCATAATCAGGTTGAGAAATGTGAGCTCTACTACTAAAATCACAAAACAATGATTGCCTAGTCTCATTTCCACCAATCTACTAGAAAATCTATTTCAAAAAGAAAATATTCCTCTCTAGAACTCCCATAATTATTTCTTCAAGTTATCAACTGCAACCCCATCACTAACAACCACTCCTTCTATAATTTCCACCTCACCACTCCTCTTCATCTTCGAGTTCCAAATCTCAGTAATCCTACTACCAACACCTATATAGCCTTATATCCCCTAAACCTCTAGGTCGGAACATTTTCAACAAATAACTCATCCAATCCCTCTAAACTACATCCACTTAACTCCGGCACAAAAAAACCATACAAATGCAACTGAAGCTAGCGAGAAGCCACCATTGATAAATCCAATCTTAGCACTAAGATTCCTAGGAGAGTTTTGAACAAAAGGGCTGATAATACCAATATTTTGTATCTTTAATAGATCTTGTTCACTTCCGACTTGCCTGATTACGATTTCAATTATCTGGCCTCCTGCTGGTTTGAGATATGCTCTTCATCGATTTCATGCAAAGTCTTAGAGCTGCTGGTGCAGTGCTCAAGAGTGGTGGTTTCGTGAGTGGTGTTTATATCCCATGGTCGTTATCACTAACTAGTAGGTCCAGCGGCTAACGTAGATAAAATCATTCTAGGCACAAAATGTGATGGACTAATAGTTTGATACTTTTCTTTAGTGTTTCTATGACAGAGGGTATAGAAAGTGAAGGAGCTTATCTCCGAGCAGAGGAAGTAATAGCAGGAGGTTCCATTAGATCCGAAAGAAGAGGCGAGGAGGTATAGTCGAAAAGTTGAAGATGGGAGTTGTTGGTAGGATATATTAGAATTAAAGAATTAAAATGGAAACTCACTACACGAATGAACTAGTTTTTTTTACCATGACTGGTGCTGGCGGGACAATAGATATCTGTTCGGGATTCTTGCTTAACATATCATCTCTGCTGCTTGCTGCCGCTGTTCTAGAAGAAGAATGAAGCTGTGCAGAGCTTTGAATATCTGGTCTAATGATGATGTATTTCATTAAAGTCGATTTGCTTATTCGTTTGATTGAGGCGATGGAACCGAGCTGATTGTTGTTGGACTGATAGCAAATCAATCCGTTGACTAGGTTCGGGAAGCGGTATTAGCTATGCTAGTCAATTAAAATTCTCCTTCATAGATAGTTTGCTTGCCTCGAAGAATGGATAGCGCGGAAGTCGATCACTTTTCGAAATTCTGCAAGTCTTCCTTGATACTCAAACAATTTGTCGCCGGAGTAGACACTTTTGAATGCTTCCTGTAGGCTCTTCTGTATACGTTTAGTTAGACACGTTCTGCCCCCGAACTGTGAGCTTCTCCAACCGTGCAAGATACTCTTCTGCTAGCTCGATGCAACCTCAACAAATGCCATCTAAAACACACTTGTCCTCGGCTAAATAGCCAGATACATTGGGCTCGTGAAGCGATTGTTGAAGCTTGACGGTATAGTCGAAAAGGTCATTTGTAGCCAAGAGCGAAGAGAAAGCAGTTGGGATGTAACAGATGATACTTTACCAAAGCATTTTTAGGGAGGTACAGACGTTATCAATTCAAGCACGATGGCTAATTTTAGCCTCAGTCGGGTAGAGTTCTCTTCTGCAATACTTAAAGAGCAAATATTAGCCTACAAAAAGAAATAAAGCAGTTTGTTTTTTCAAACTTTCAGGAAATCTATAGGTATCTGCGTCGTACACATATCCAAACCCCTCCTTCACTCGCTCATCAAAACATAATCAATCTCCGCTTAAACAAATAAGAATCATAATTGTAGTCAGTAGCAGGCACCTCACAATTTCCCCCCAACCCTCCCAGCATCCTTCATAGCCTTCTCCCCATCAACGAGCACGCACCAACCTTCCCCACCTAGACCGCCATCCCCAGCAACGGCAGCCCCAAACTCCTTGTTGGCGTATTCAATAACATCGTTATCGAAAGTCCCCGGTTGCAACCACACAGCATCTATACCCAAACTCTTAGCTTCCTGAAGAACCTTTAGTGTAACCTTTGGTGGGGTAATGATTGATACTCCAGTCTCGGATGGGTGTGGAAGCGCAGAGAGGTTGGGTAGGGTCGGGTAGGCTTGGAGTTCGAGGTTTGGATAGGCAGGGTACGCCTTGATTTCTGAGGCGCTGGGGTTGATGGGGGTGGCGGGAAGTGAATGTTGGATGTACCAGGTGAATACTGCTATTGTGTTAGGAGAGAAATTGTGGGAATAGAGGGGAGGAGGAGTTACTTTTATGTCCGAACTTGGCGGGGTCGGTAGAGGCACCGACGACGGCGAAGTATTTTGAAGAAAAGAACTTGGCTGCTGTTGCTTCGGTGGAGGCCATGATTGTCTTCGTGAACATTAAACAATGGAAGGACGAAAGTGAAGTGGTGTTGTGAATATGTCTAATTAATTTGACGGGAGTTATTTGTATTTATTTGTAGGTTGTGAGGTGGCTGAGTTGAATCTTTGGAGGTTGGAGAGGGGAGGGGGGAGGGGCAAGGCTGAGGCGTCCAAACACCTCCCACCTCGGTGATGCGTGCGGGTCGTCTCGTAAATGGCGTCATGCCATGCGGATCAAACTCGGCTGCTGCTGGTCTTCAGAACCCAAAGTCCAAAGCCGACCTTCGCAATTCCTGTTCACCGATAATCGCAATGCTTCAAGTCAACATCAACTCCATATGGCAATGGTGAAGGGTCTGCTCCGTAATCCAGACATCGTGTGTGGCCCTGTTAAGAGGGAAGTGAGACGTTAAGAATTGAAGCGGCTTTTTGTATATATAGGCGCCCAATTCCACTTTGTTCCCCCCCTTTTGCTCCCCTCTTTGTATCGGCGTTCTGTTGTATCTCCAATTGATATTAAGACCTAGTCTACAAGTGCGACTACTTCTGTAGATTGAGAGCTTCTTTTGTTTCCAATAGCAGTTGACTACCTCGATTAACTTCAATTGCAATGGCAACTTTTGCGTGAGTCCTAAGATTCCAACATGATTGACAGGTAGTTATTAACTCCTCTAGTAAATCTACCTTCTCCGCAACAGGCTACGCAGCCTTTCGTCCAAAATATACCCCCAAGTTCTACCGTGCCGTTCTTGACTATCACCATGGTGCCAAGAATCTCTGTGTTGACCTAGGCTGTGGTCATGGTGTCGTAACACGAGAGCTCTCGTCCTCCTTTACCCGCATAATCGGAACCGACCCATCCTCATCAATGATAACGCAAGCCAGATCGTCATCCTCACAACCCAACATCTCGTTCCTCGAAGCCTCAGCTGAAGACCTGTCTTTCATTGAGGATGGAACCTTGGATATGGTTGTGGCGGGACAGGCAGCTCACTGGTTTGATTATGGGAAGGTGTGGCCGGCTTTGCAGAAGAAGTTGAGACAAGGAGGGACAGTTGCGTTTTGGGGGTATAAGGACAATGTTTTCCCAAAGCATCCTAAAGCCACGCGCTTGTTGGATCGGTATTGCTATACCATGGATAAGGATCTTATGGGTCCCTATTGGGAACAACCTGGTCGGAATATCCTTCGTGGACGATTCAGAGATATTGTCCCACCTTCTGATATCTTTGAAGACGTGAAGAGGATTGAGTATGAGCCTGGACTCCCCAATGCTGAGGGTAAGGTAGAGGGCAGTTTTGGGGAGAGGTTAATGTTCAAGACGTTGAAGTTGGGAGAGATGGAGGGCTATGCGAGGACGTTTAGTGCTTTTCATGGTTGGCAGGAGGCTCATCCTGGGAAGGTGAGTAGAGCGGAGGGTGGTGAGGGGGATATCGTGGACGATATGTTTGATGAGATGTTGAGTGTAGAGCCGGAATGGAGGGCCAAGGGGGAGAATTGGAGAGATGTTGAGATTGAGACTGAGTGGGGAAGTACAATTGTTCTTGCAAGGAAGAAGTAGGCTATGTATGGACTTGGAATTTGGAACTGTACACTGTTTAATTAGAGGTGGCCGCTTCACTGTCCTCTGGGGTGTTGTTTGGACATGGGTTGTATAGGGAGTTGAGAACACAACACGATGTAAACCAGATACCAGATGGAAATGATGGAAATGAATACAGAGCAGTAGAGAAATAGCCAAATAAACGCTCAAACTTCAGATCCCTCCATATCAATCATCCACAATCCTCGCTACTCGCCTCTGGATCCCCCCTATCCTCACCGCCTAATCTCGTTGCTAT
The DNA here is from genome assembly GCA_022190145.1 of Pezicula rhizophila. Taxonomy (NCBI): domain Eukaryota; kingdom Fungi; phylum Ascomycota; class Leotiomycetes; order Helotiales; family Dermateaceae; genus Pezicula; species Pezicula rhizophila. Next base: position 16,928 of record JAJONI010000416.1, read on the forward strand.
GCCAGAATATCACAGGCGCTCCACAAGTCCACAAGCTCAGTTTCAAGCGCGCATGAATTGAAATCACCACAACCAAAAGCACAGACGAAACATTTTGTCTCTAAACCAACATCACCTTCTCCTTTACAACACATCTTCACAGTCAAATTCTCTAAAAAGTCCCAAGATTTCCCAAAGGAATCCATAGCAGTCATGGTAAGCAAATCAACTTCCTTTGTTCCCCTTTTAGGAATGGACGACTTGCCGGTTGGTCGCCACGGAAATGCCAAAACAACAAACCTGCCTCTGAATAAGCAACTCCTCGATTGCGAACGTTTCTTCTTCGCCTCCCAATACATTACAATACCAGCTTTGAACCCCATTTCCATCTCAAGCAGCATCAACTTTTGAAGCAAAATATTTGCCCATTCCACAATTAGGAGAACAAACATTGCAGGGTCGTCGTACTGAAGAAATAATGGCTCCTAACAATTTTCCTTCCGACGCACAGGCATCCACCAACTACAAAGAAGCATTCGCCCTCTTCGACAAGCGCGGAAACCAACGTGTCGCTACTGATTCCCTTGGTGATCTTTTGAGAGCTTGTGGCCAAAACCCTACACTGGCCGAGATTCGCGACTTGGAGAAGAATTGTGGTGCTGATTGTATGTTTTGTTTTCGTTCCCCCCTTGCGCCTTCTCTCAACTCCCAACCTCCGATTCTTTGAAGCATCAAAATGTGTCAAGCGGTGGAGTGTGAGAGGAGCTGTAAACTCTGAATCTTTGCTGATAAGAAATGGTAAACAGTCGATTTCGAAACCTTCTCCAAGATCCTCAACCGACCCGGTGGATTCCGTGACCCTGGAGAGCCAGAGGAGTACTGTAGAGGTTTCCAGGTCTTCGATAAGGATATGACGGGATTCATCGGTGTTGGACAGTTGAGATATATCTTGACGAATCTGGGAGAGAAGATGAGTGATGAAGAAGTGGATGAGCTGCTTAAGGCGGTAGATACGTCGAGTGGAGAGATTAACTACACTGGTATGTTCAAAAGGGTTCATTTTCCCACATTTTAGGGTTTGTGATATTGGCTATGTTTGAAAGGGGAGGCGATGGATGACAGCGCAACTAATGCATAGTGGTTTGAACCGGAAAGAAGGGGAGGCTAACAATACACAGATCTTGTACGGACGATTCTTGCGAACTAGACCGGTGGTGAGGATGGGGAGTTGTACGAATGAACATACTTTACTTTCGGGCATGGATAGGGGGCTTTTTGGCGTTGTTGTACGGATTTAACACGGCCGCCTTCTCTGCTGATATTGATGAGGGAAGACATGGAGACATACAGTATTGTGATCTCCGCTGCATAGCTCACGAGTAATGCCAAGGCAGTTCCATGAACCTTTAATGATCTTCTAAGTTTTTGCCCGGCCGTGTAATTATTGTATTATTTGAGACTTAGTTGCCTGCTGTCCTATCCCGCAACGCTATGCAAATCAATATAAGTCATTGGGCATGCTAAGCCAACCACCTTGGGTATATCTAACTCCAATCTGGATCGTCCACCTGAACCATGCCCTACAAATATCCCACTTGAACATAACATGGGCCCCTCCAACTAATGACCTCGAGGTTTAAGTAGCTGCCCCGACGAGTGTCTACCCACAGCTATCTTCCGGTAAAAGAAACAACGCATTGTGGCATAACCACCATTTCCCTCCATGCCATCCATCCACTGACACCTATTACGTCTCCCAAACTCCAACCCCCTTCCCCGTCCCAATCTCAACATCTGCCTCCCCAATCTTCTTCCTTGCAGCCATAGCCTCTGTACTTAGAATCCCACCAGGTAATAGATAGACTACCTGCTCTCTCTCCTTTCCCTTTCCCTTTCCTGAACCATCTATCCCATCCTCCCCCTCAATCTCATACCCAACAACCAACCTACATCTACCACACCTCCACAGAACCCTCCTCTCAAACCCATCCTCCCTCCTCACAACCATCGTCCTAGAAACTGGATCTCGCTGCATACCCGAAAGTACAGAGTATCCCTCAGCTGGTAAGTCGGCTGTTGTCCCGGAATCTAGATCGTCTTCTGTTGAGATGGGGAGGGTGGTTTGGGGGAGGATTATGGCGTTGTCAAGGCTGGGGGGACTGCGACGCGGGAGAGAGGAGAGGTTGTGTGTTGTTGCTAGGAGTAATGTTGTACAGAGGCAATGGTAGGTGTGTATTCTTGGGGTTGCCATATTTTATGTTTTTTTTTGTTTCTGAGGAGGGTTTGTTGACGGGCGAATTCCAATTGAATTGGGAGTTCTTTTTGCTTCCTAGGATTCAATCAAGATTTTGCGGTGAACCGTCAGTCTGCCAGTATGGACGTATGTATTATGAAATTTTCAAGAGGAGAGCGAAGGGGTTGATTGATTGTCCTGGTAAGCAATGGATGGGAATACAGAAAATCTTCACCGGGTTTTTATTTTTGTCACTGTTCTGTCGATCGTCGGATTTCCTATCCTACCTGCAGCTACAGTACAGTAGCCTTGCACCCCGGATTCAGCCTTAGCGAACCCCTGCTGTCAGTCACCACATCCACGTCTCAAACATCCATCCATACTCCCACGGACACTCTCGCACGACACCCACATACAATCATTCCTTCCAATTGCATTATCAGGCACACCCTGAAATCTTACCTTCCCCTTTTTGTCGCTATCCTCATCAAATCCCTAGTAATAGATCCGATATTTGGTCAGCTTCCCCACAGACACCCTAAACCCGGTAAAGCTGGCGTTCTCACCCTCGCCCCGCGTCCGGTCAGCTTGCATTTGTCTCTTCTTCTTTACCATCATCTCCTTCATTCTGGCTTCCACACGCGCAGGCCCGAGGCTAAGTAGCATATTCAATCATCTACGACCTCGACCAACCTGGACCTCTCCAACTCTCACTCACCCATCCCCCGTCACATCAACATACCGCCCACTTACTACGAGCACTATGCCCGGCAAGAAGTTCCAGAAGCCCCCGCAGGCACCACCTTCCTTCATTGCAACCCCTGAGAGTTTGATGGAGGATGCAAAGAAAATTTGTGATTCAACTAGGCAGTTGTTGGATGATATTGTGGCTAAGCAGAAGCCCGAGACCGCTACCTTTGAGAATGTTGTCTTGCCTATCGCTAATATAGAGAATGAGGCTGCGTTGAAGAACCGCATTATTGGGTTTTATCAGGCCGTGTCTGGGGATAAGGAGTTGAGGGATGCGTCATCTAAGGCTGAGGAGATGATGGATGATTTCGGAATCGAAGCCGCGATGCGTGAGGATGTCTTCAAATTGGTGGATGCGGCATTCCAGAGGAAAGACAAGCTAGATCCAGAGTCACAACGCTTGTTGGAAAAGGAGCGGAAATCGTACATTACAAACGGATTGGGGATACCTGCTGGACCACAACGAGATCGCTTTAAGGAAATCAAGAAGCGCCTTAGTCAGATCCAGATTGAGTTTCAAAAGAACCTGAACGAAGAGAATGGAGGTATTTGGTTTACGGAAAAGGAATTGGACGGTGTGCCGAAGGATGTTATCGAGGGACTTGAGAAGGGGACGGGTGAAAACGAGGGGAAAGTTCAACTTACATTCAAGTACCCAGATTTGTTCCCCACCTTGAAATTTGCACTAGACGCCAATGTCCGGCAGAAGGTGTTTATTGAGAATGAGAACAAGGTGAGTGGTATCTGTTGGTGAAGGAGAGAGAGAGAGAGAGAATACTGATGGCTTAGTGCAACCACAACGTTGCTTTGTTCGAGCAGACTGTGCAACTCAGAGACGAAGCAGCTAGGCTCGTTGGATACCCCGACTGGGCTTCGTTCAGAATTGAGGATAAGATGGCCAAGACTCCCAAGACTGTCAATGATTTCCTCGGAGATCTACGATCGCAACTTACACCTGGAGGAGCGAAAGAGGTTGAACATTTGAAAGAGATCAAGAAGCAAGATTTGAAGTCCCGAGGGCTGGAAGCGTCGAATGATGGCAACTACTATCTTTGGGATTCTCGCTTCTACGACCGTATGATGGTTGAGAAGGAATTCTCAATCAACGAGCAGGAGATTGCGGAATACTTCCCTCTTAAGTCAACCATTGATGGCATGCTGACCATCTTTGAGGAGCTCTTTGGGCTTGAGTTTATCGAGATAGATGCCGAAACCCGGGCTGAGATAGCTGGTATGTCGTTCTATTCTCACCTACACTATACATTGCTGACTTCAGAAAAGAGACTGGCAAAGCAGAAGACATTTCTTGGCACGAGGATGTAAAGATCTTTGCAGTTTGGGATGATGAGGGAGAAGGTGGTGGATTCGTAGGCTACCTTTACCTCGACCTCCACCCCCGTCCCGGCAAGTACGGTCACGCAGCCAATTTCTCTCTCCAACCCGGGTTCCTTTTCCCCAATGGAACCCGTCGCTACCCCGCCACCGCACTTGTGTGCAACTTTTCAAAGCCCACAAAAGAGAAGCCCTCTCTGCTCAAGCATGATGAGGTTGTGACCCTTTTCCACGAACTCGGACACGGCATCCATGACTTAGCAGGCAGAACAAAATACTCCCGCTTCCACGGTACATCTGTGGTCCGCGACTTCGTTGAAGCACCAAGTCAAATGCTCGAAAACTGGTGCTGGACTCCCTCCCAGCTTAAATCTCTCTCCTCCCACTACCTCACCGGCGAAAAAATTCCCGATGATCTCATCGAAAAGCAAGTTTCCGTCCGTCACGTTAACGACGCCTTGTTCAACCTTCGCCAACTACACTTTGGCATCTTCGATATGACCGTTCACACACCCTCCTCTCACGAAGCTGCAAAGAATTTCAAAATCTCAGAGATGTACAATGAACTCCGCAATCAAATCTCAGGCCTGAAGGGTCCTGAATCGCTTGGTCGCAAATCAGATTGGGGCAACGGCCAAGCTACATTCGGTCATCTGATCGGTGGTTATGACGCCGGTTATTATGGATATCTCAGCTCTCAGGTTTACAGCACAGATATGTTCTATAGTGTATTCAAGAAGAATCCCATGGATCCCAAAGAGGGGCGTAGATATAGACATATGGTGTTGGAGAAGGGCGGTAGTCAGGACGAGATGAAGACTCTCGAGGACTTCTTGGGCAGGAAGCCGAGTCCGGATGCATTTTACCGGGAATTGGGGTTAGAAGGTGCGAAAAACTAGATAATGTTCGAGAAGTAAAGTGATATGTTTATTATGTTACACATTTATGAACTAGGCATTTCATTGGCGGCTACATTAGGTATTCATAATCTTTGAATTAACATAATTCAAGATTCTATGTATTTAGCTAAATCAAACGTTTGAATATTTTCTAAAGTATAGCGGTTAGCTATGCTATAAAAAGGCGCCAAGACCCTCTGTAACACGCCAACTGCCAATCAGTGAGGACTTTATGGAAGTGCTAGGTGTTTCCTATTCTAAGTTCTGCTCCTTGGAGGGCCTTAACATGTTTCGTTTGAAACTAGTACTAGTTTACATTACTGCTTCAATGAAGTTAAATACAAAAGTCCTCCAAGCATCAATGAATTAAGTAATCTCTTCCTATGTTTATTCTAGCTGAGCTCCTGCATTAAAGTATACTCTCTACTTCCTAAAGTCTTAAAAGAGAATGTATACTATCAAGTACCTAATTCCTACCTACATCCCCAATGAATTGCGTCCGTACAGTGTAGGCGTTCTAAGAAATTTCAGCGGTAAGAAGTTGAAAAACAGGAAAGGCTGAGGTTCTTCTACAAGCATTACTACAGAGGTGCATAGGGAAGGCATTGTATCTTGCAACATCTGTGAGTAGTTGGGAGCGTAAACGACCAAAAAAAAGGCTAGTAACAACCTGTAATTTCTAGGATAGGATAGTGCGCATTATCTAGCACTGCACTGCCTTGGTAGGGTATAATTAATATTTTCCCGATGTAGTATATTCCGAACTAAGTGACGGGACCAAATTTCAAATGTTAAGTTTTAACCAAAACCGGACTTCCTCCATATGCAGGCGATACGCATGCGATACGCATGGATAGGTCAAGCAAATGTTGATTACTGATGTTTTCTTCTCGTGCGTAAGTTAAGTACGTACCTGTTGGTAGTGGGCTGTAGGTTAGGTGATCTATAGTTTTGCTGCGATTACTCAACATTTAGGGTTTGGCTCCTCGCCCTTACTCGCTTGCTTCCACATATTACAGGACCTTAGCCAGGGGCATAAGCGACGTTAAGTGATGTAATTGCCTGCATGACATCCACAATGCAGATGGTGGGTGATCAGTAAACAGAGATTGAATATTTGATCAGTCAACAATCTAAGAGACGAGGGTTTAGTGGCTGTATAAATAGAGAGTTTCGTGAAGATATTCCCCCAGAAATATAAGAGCAAATCTACAGGCTTCGCAGAATCAAGTCAATCATCTTATACTCTGTACTCAGTACATTTTTTGACAACTTCACACTTCAAAATCTTCAACAACAACCATGACAACCACCACTAACCACCAAACCAGCAAAATTTTCATCATCGGCGGTACAGGAGCCCAAGGAATCCCTGTGATAAAAGGCCTAGTCTCCGACGGCAAATACTCCGTCCTAATCCTCACCCGCGATCTCAATTCCGCGCGCGTAAAAGAACTAAGTGCCCTCCCCAACACGTCCTTCCTAGAAGGAACCTTCGCATCTGAGGAAACACTCCGAACTGGATTCAGCCAATGCGATGGAGCATTTATAAACATCGACGGCTTCAACTGTGGCGAAAAAGAGGAAACCTATTGGGCGATGCGAAGTTATGAGTTAGCGGTGGAGAGCGGAAATATCAAGTTTTTCGTATATGGGAATCTGGATTTTGTGTATAAGAAATCCGGGTATGGGAAAAAATTTCGGACGGGTCATTATGATGGGAAGGGGAGGGTTGGGGAATGGATCTTACAGCAGAATAAGGATAATGAGGGGAGGATGGGAGCTGCGCTTTTTACGACCGGGCCATACATTGAGATGGCTATTTCGAAACATACGCTCATGACACCTACGGTGGAGAATGGGGTTGTTACATGGCGTGTTCCACTTGATGATGGAGCAGTTGTTCATGTCGCTCTGGATGATTGCGCGTACTATGCTCGATGGCTGTTCGATAATCCAAGTCGATCTAATGGTCTTGATCTGGAAGTTGGAATCGCTCATATCCCGTACGCTGAACTTGCAGAGGCGTTTACGAAGGTGACTGGTCGTCCTGCTCAATATATTCCGGTTACTATGGAAGAGTATTGGAGCTCGGGCCGTATGGGAAGAGCTGCTGATGCTCCGGCTGCGTATAATGCAAAAAGTGGTTTATCGATGAGGGAAAATTTCACCGGGTTTTGGAATATGTGGAGGGCCTCGGGTGGGAATTCTGAGAAGGCTGTTATTAAGAGAGATTATGCGTTTTTGGATGAGATCTTTCCGGGCAGGATTAGGAGTGCTGAGATGTGGTTTAGGAGGGAGAATGATAAGGGTATTAAGGCTGGTTTGGGATCTTTGTGGGATAGGGTTCAGGAGGAGAATTTGGGGCATGTGCTTAAGCTTAGTGAGGATGGGAGACGAGGGAAATTATGAGGGGAGGTTTGGGGGTTGAAGTTTTCGTTGTTGCTTTTGAGTGATTTGTATTAGTTGATGTCACTCGTTTATTAAAGATTAGGTACTTAGGATTTTACAACTAAATCATGAAGTCTCGAGGAGGAATTAACTTGATATGTAAGAAGGATCGTAGATTTCGTCCGGTCCCCGACATCACCAACAAAAGTTAAGTCGTCCAACATGCGGTAAGTAGTAATCCACTAAGTTTTGATACTAGTAAGTCTCACTTTTTAGTTGCATATAAATTAATGTCTACTTCTACTCTAAAAGTAATTTTAACTTTAGTTTCACTTTTTAATGTGCCTACACAGAACGTTAGGCATATCCGGTTTAAGTAACCAAAGT
>JAJONI010000417.1:8403-24894 GCA_022190145.1 Pezicula rhizophila
ATATGTACACACACATCCATCAAAAATCATCTTTCCAAAATCTTTCCAAAATCTTCGTCGGTCGGTCGTTCGGTCGGTTATATTGTACCCATATCCCATTATCATATTCCCAGTCTTACTTTCCATCAATCATTACACCCAATACCTCCTGTACCTCATCTTCCATAAACCGGGTAGGAAACCAGGTAGGATATCCCGAATCCTTCCCCCAAATCCCACCCCAAAAAACTCCCATCCAAATTCAATCTCTTGTCCCCATCAATCTTTATCAATCTTTTTCCTTTTCCCATCCTCAAAAAAAGAAAAGAAAAGCCAAAAAAAAAGCCTCGCAAGGCCGCCCAAATATATAAGTAAGGTTTGTAGAAAGTATTGCAGGTCGAGGACAGAAGAATCGATCAATCATCAACCAAAGATCGACTACCTGACCCTGACCCTGAACTACTACCGGTAAGGGTTCCTCCCGCGTCCCTTGCTGCCGCTACTAGTTTGTAGATTCCGAAAGCGATTGCGGCTAGGACTGTGAAGAGGAGGATTATTATTAGGGCTATGACGTCGTTTTCTTGCATTTTTGCTGGTTGGTGATCGGGTTGGTCGGGTTTGAGTGTTTGTGTTTGGGGTGGAGGTTTTGAGGCTTGTGGTTTGTGGTTTGTGGTTTTTTGGTGTTTGGTGCTTTTGGGAGTTTGAGGTTTGGTGAGGTTTAGGTGAGAGGTTGGGGATAGTTAGATGAGGGGAAGGTGGTCTTGGTGTAAGTGAGGCTGTGTGGTTGTTGGCGATTGGCGAGTCGCTGTGATAGGTTTATTTGGTGGATATTTGGAAGTTAGATGTCTGGAAATAAAATCAGTTAGTAAAATAAGTCGCACTTTAGTCGATGTATTTGTAGATATTTATCGTACCTTTTCGTCTTCAAACACTGCTCGGTTGATAGAGAGATAGCGACGAGAGACGGAACAGTGATTTTGGTGGAGTTTTGTTTACTTCGTCAGCCTCGTCTCTCGGAGTAACCAGTGAAATTAAGATCGTAAAAAATCGTAATCGTTAAGCATTCAATTGTGTCTGACAACTGGGTTGGATTTCTTGAGATAATTCTATACAGAGATACATATGAGGAATGTAAAGGAGAAAGTAAAAAAAAAGAATGAACAGCAAGCAAGACTTTCATGTTTTGTACCTGGCGTTGTCCTGCCATTCTCTTTTTTTTTACTTCGCGCAGGCCTGAGTTTACAGGGGGTTAAGAGGGAGGTTGGCGGGATGAGGCGCTGGTCCTGAGCGGGTAGGCCAGTGGAGTGGGTGGGTGGGCGGGCGGGGCGGAGGGGCGGGGATTAGGCGAGTTTAGCCAAGGGTTCTCAGGGGATGAAATTCTAATCTTTCTTTCGATTTTTTTTGCGAACGAGAGGAATGGGTATAATATTTTGTAGAATAAATGAAATTTGGTTTTTTTTTCTTCTCATAATTTTGAAGTGTCTCTCCAATAATTTTCCAAATATTTATTGCCTCTTTTTTTTTAGCGGAAGTACAGTCGCACAAGCATAGAAGCAAACAAAATATCAAAATATCAAGGTGTTCATCTCGTCTACCCAGCCTCCTTATCAAAACGCAACCACCAAGCTCTCTCGCTTCACTCCTCAACTCGTACAACGAAACACCAACCTCCCACCTCGCCGACCAGTACTACGTACAACACACGCTTACGCTCCGTACTTCGTACTCTCTCTGCCACCAAAATCCATGATAAGTCGGTAAAGACGATCCCCGACCGGATACATACATCGGTTCCAAGTCGGCCGTATTCCAAAAATTCCCAATGTCCTGGGAAAAGGTAAACAGCCATGAGAAAAAAAGGCCTAAACCCGATAGCCTACGGGAACTTTTGAATAGGTAGGTACAGTACTTTCCACGTGGCTTTGGATGCAAGTTACCTTACCGCTAAAGGAAGGGTACTTAAGTAGGGTAGTTAGTGTGGGAGGGGAGCGGTTAGTTGCCTCTCTTTTTAATTTTACGGTGTACGGTGTACGGTGTATAGATTATGGTTGAGCTTCTATGCCGTGGTGGGGTGGGGGCCCTTGTGCGGAGGGAGGGGAGGTTATTGTGGTAATTGGGTTTGTTTGCTTGGTGGTTTAACTGGTGATCTGGGGAGACTTCGGTACCCTCGGAGTTGTGTTACGAGTAAATGTATACGTCATATTCAAAGCATAAGCTAAGGAATTATAATCCTAGCAATAGCTAGCTATGACAGCTAGACTAGTTTTGAGGGCTGTATTTGATACCTAGAGTAGTTAGTCGAGTGATTACCAACTGACAAGTATTCAACGATACGTACTAAATCGCGGACGATGTGCGACTCTAAGGTACAGTACTACTTTTCTTGCCTAGGTTGTACAATTAGCCTATCTATAGAAGGTCCTGCTGTCTGTCGCATTGAATCCATTCAAGAAGATTAAATATCCTCTTTCATCGTCAGCAGCAGCAACAACATGTTTAAACAAATACATGCGAGAAAGGTACGTATGAAAGTGCTTGGTAGCCTCGCACGGAATCCCCACCCATCATCGGCACAAAAACCTCGCGATCTCGGCTGGTTGTAGTGATATTCCAGAATTGTGTCTATCGATTTTAGTCTGTGTGGCACTGTTTTTCGCGTACAATACCTCTTTTTTAAGTCTACAAGACACTATTTATTTGATAATAAATTAAATGCTAACTCAAAAAACTTAAGATTTAAAAAATATTATTACTTACAACCTTGCATTCCATGTGCTAAAATATCCGAGGAAAATTCCTAGAAGTAAAATATTTCGATTTCGAGGTTAATAATATTGCATACAAAAAGTGTGCTGCAGAGGCTAAAACCGATAGACACAATTCTGGAATATCACTGTATCAGCACCGTATCAGCCTCCATTGACAAAGATGAGATAACAGCCTTGCTTACACAATCCCTATCTCACCCAGTCCCTCCCTCGCAATCAAAATTCACCCCACCATCCTCAGCAGTGAAAGTAGGCACCCAACATCTCTGCCACAAACAACATCTTCATAATCATCCCCGTCCCACAAACACCCCAAAAACTCCTACCCCCTCCACCAGCACCCTCCGTACAATCTCAAGCGACCACCTCTCTCATCTGCTGTCTACAAAATGGGAAGAGAAGACCGACCCTCCATAATCGGATCTGACTCCGGTCCAGAACCACCCTTCCCACTACGGATGAAAGGCGAGGTTGTCTCTGGTTTCGGACGTGGTTCTAAGGAAGTAAGTTAGGAAAGATATCTACCTTACCCAACAATATGATGAAAGCAGTACTCTCATCCCAATCCACTCATAACCCATATCCTCACCTTAATACCAAAAACCAAAACATCAAACACAATCCAACCCCCTCCAGATAGATAAAACCGCATAGATGCCACAAGCTAACGCACAAACTCCTGTAGCTCGGAATACCCACGGCCAATATTCCGGTAGAAGGAGTCCCTTGGATCTCAACCGCAGAATCAGGCGTCTACTTCGGCTGGGCAGGAATCCAACTTCCACAGACCCATCCCTCCCTTGACAGCGCTCCCAAAATAGCCCTCACACCTTCACCCCTCCCACAAACCGCTGTAGAAGCTGGCTGGCGCCTCTATCCAATGGTAATGTCAATTGGCTACAACCCCTTCTACAAAAACACTGTCCGCAGTGCCGAAGTGCATGTCTTGCATTCGTTTGAGAAGGATTTTTATGGTAGTCAGATGTGTATTAGTATTTTGGGGTATATAAGACCGGAATTGGATTATGTGGATGTGGAGAGTTTGATAAAGGATATTAAGTTTGATTGTGACGTTGCGGAACGGAGTCTTGAGAGGGAGAAGTGGAGGGAGGGGGCTCGGGACGGGTTTTTGTGGGGGGAGGATGGGAAGGAGTGAGGCTTTGTTGATGGCTGTTTTTGTTAGTGGGTGAGGTCGGAGATTTGAGGCTTGTGGAATGAAGGCTTGCGGGCTGTAATCGGACGGGCAAGAGACGAGAACGTGCTTGATGAACTAGACGATTGTTACGAACTCCATGAAGACAAGATTAAGCGGGAGTTGGTTTTCATCCGGCGAATTCCGAAGATATCAAAGATAGAAGGGTTCGACAAACGCCATACCATACATATTTTAGAACAAGTAGACGTAGACAAAAGCGCAAACTATAGATTATAGTCACTTGTCTTTCACTCGAATTACATATTACAGCAGTCGCACCACAGTTGTGAAATACTCAGACATGCATGCGTTGCCAATCCGTCATTCAAAGCACGAAAAGAGGAAGCCTTGTACACTACACAAATAATAGCTCCAACACAGCAGATATGATATCGATCCGACCAGGCAGTTTCCCTGCCAGATAGACGCCCACCAACCTACCCCATAAACCTAAACATAACATCATGGAGAAGAAAATGAATAATCTCGCGCAGAGCCAGCCTCAAGCCTAAATGCAAACGGGCAACACTTGTACCCTTTCCCATAAACTCTGCTTTGCTAACTGTCGGTGTTTTGCGTATGCTATCCTGAAAAGCCTAGTGCATGCAATAAGCTATCATCTCATCTCTCATCGTCCATCAGCCATAACTCATGTCCTATGCCAACTATCATCTTCATATCCCTATGTCATTGTGGTTTAGTGGAAGCCATTGACAGCCCTGTATGTAGGACCAACACCTCTTCCAGAATATGCTGAGCTACCTTCCTCAAAATATGGGTGCATGCAAGCTTGCTTTGCGGAAATGCGGCCGGCTGGATCGTAGACGAGCATCATTTCGAGGAGTTCCAATCCGTGTTCGTCAAGGTTGGTGCAGAGTGGTTGTGACATGTCGCGCTGCCACTTGGGAAATGAAGGCTTGAAGTCGGGGAAGCAGGTCTTGTCCATAACACCAGGCCACTCGGCTTCAGTTGGGGTACCTAGAAGGCTGCAATAAATTAGTAATGGAATTTTAGGTGTATTGGAGAAGTCTTACCGGAAGATCTTAAAGATCTCATCAATCTCGGAATCTCCTGGGAAAAGAGGTTTTCTTGTGCACATTTCTGCGAAGATGCATCCAACGGACCACATGTCAACACCAGTCGAGTATTGACGACCTCCTAGCAAAATTTCTGGCGATCGGTACCATAACGTTACAACTTCGTGTGTGTAAGTCCGAAGGGGCACACCAAAAGCACGCGCAAGACCGAAATCTGCGAGCTTCAAGTTACCATCTTTGTCAATCAACAAGTTCTGAGGTTTGAGATCTCGGTGAAGGATTCTGTGGCTATGGCAGTATCGGACACCCTCGCACAACTGGCTCATGAATTTCTTAACCATGGCGTCGCCAAGTCCGAGTCTTCCCAAATCTGGTCCGGATCCCTCAGGTAAGGCTTTGCCTCGTCCACCGTCTACAACTGGGAGAGCTTCCATGTATTTCTTCAAATCGAGGTCGAGGAATTCGAAGACAAGGTAGAGTTTGTGGCCATCGGCGTGTACGATATTGTATAGGCGGACAATATTTGGGTCATTCATTTCCTTGAGCAGGGAGATTTCCCGAATCGCGGTACTGGGGACTCCTTCATCTTCGGCCTCGAGACGGATCTTCTTGAGCGCGACGATTCGACCTGAGTGTAGGAGATCGCGAGCTTTGTAGACGACACCGTATGTTCCTGCGCAGGAAGGCGAAAAGTCAGAAAAGGAGATCGCGTTGTGCAAGGTTAAAACGCTATGGTGGGGGCCAAACTCCTGCGCAGACTTCTACATACCTTCCCCAACCTTCTCTAGTTTCTGGTAGTTCTCCATGGTGTGATGTGTGTAATTTCGAACGTAAAAGAGTGTACAAGGAGTAATTGATGCAGTAGCACTGCTCTGTCAACGCTTTGGTGGGGCGGTGAAGGAGGGGCAGTCCGTGTTAAGACCTGGGTAGCATCTGGGTCGCGAAGTGAGGCGGAGAATTGGTAAAAAAAAAAAGAATGTCCTACCGCTGGTTGTTCGAGGTCTAAAGTGTCGGTTTGGTCCTGTTCCTGGGGGCGCCTGGTCCTTGGGGTGGTATTTGTGGTTGGTGTGGATTTTGCTGGTGATGGTGGTGTTTGTCAGGGTGTAAACAAGTCTGGCGCGAAGTCAATAGCCAACAGCCAGCCAACAGCGCGGCACGCGAAAGTTGGCTTCGCTAAATTTTCAAAAAGCGATGCCATTATCCTTGAATTTCTCAAGCACTCAATGAGTGCACACCGCAATCCTAAGTTCATCATAGACGAGCATCATATTAGAGTGAACAGTTCTCGTGTTCTACCGCATCACTGCTTTCCGAGGGACGAACAAAAGCCTATTCAACGACCCATGGCGATCATTCCCCTGGATCCTCGTGAGGCGCCGCCACAAGACATGAAGGATGCCTTCAAAAGGTACCAGAAGCTAAAAGCGGCTCAGTTGTCTGAAGAGACAGAACTGATCGAGATTGAGGAGTGTCAAAACCTTCCAGAAAGCTTCACATGTTCTGGGAATATTCCTGCGGCACAGTTACGAACGATATTTACACGCTTTACGGCCGATGGAACGGATGATTCGTTCCTTTCAGATGCGAATATCTACAGTTCCCGAGATTTGCCAGGTTGGTCCCTCTGTGTTGTGGTCGCACATAGCAACGCCACCTATGAAGTACCTTACTTGTGGCATAGCTGGCCGCTGACTGGAAGCTAGGTCTTCTGATATTACCTTCTCTGCTTCCTCCGGCAGTCCAAAAGGAACTCTTAGCAAAATTGATGCATCGAGACTTATCAGATGAGAGGCATAAAAGCAATCTCGATTTTCATCATATCATCACTCGCCCTCTGGTAGAACCCAGCGGGGACACCAAGTCCGGAGAAGACACTGCATCATTTTTCTCCTTGCCTCAAGCTGCTACTTCGTACTTCCAACCGAAAGATTCTGCTATTCATAAGGCATTCTCAGTCAAACAAGTCCTTGAGAAAAAGCTACGTTGGATCACCTTGGGTGGTCAGTATGACTGGACAAACAAAGTCTATCCTGACGAGAAACCTCCAGATTTCCCTCTCGACATTGCACACTTGGTTGGAAGCTTGTTTCCGGATATGAAAGCACAAGCGGCAATTGTCAACTTCTATTCTCCAGGCGATACTCTCAGCTTGCATCGCGACGTGAGTGAGGAGGTGGATCGAGGGCTCGTCAGTATCAGCTTGGGTTGCGACTGTCTTTTCATTATTGGTCTTGGGCCTAAATTCGAAGATCAAAAGACAACGTCCAACGAAGCCTCCCGGTATGTAACTCTTCGACTTCGTTCAGGCGATGCAGTGTATATGTCAAACGAAGCGCGGTTTGCCTGGCATGGAGTTCCAAAGATCATTAGCAACACTTGCCCGGAGTATCTCATGGATTGGCCCGCTGCTGACGGTAAGTTCGAAGCCTGGCGAGGTTGGATGAACACTAAAAGGATCAACCTTAACATCCGTCAAATGCGCGAATAAGGCACCCTTTCTGTTTTTTAATCACTCGTGAAAATATGTTCGTCTTTGGTGTTGGAAGCACTTCAGCACCATTTAGACTTCCAGCTACTTTAGTCATCCACTTTTTAGTGATCTGCCGGCTCAACCCCACCCTTTAGATAAGAGCAAGGCATAACAGCATCGAATTCAAGGAGGGCAAGAGACCTTACACATTTTTACTTTTATAACTTGGAAACTTCAATTTTATTGCAAAAATGTCTAGTTGGGAGGCACTAGCAAAGGAGAAGCGTGACACAGTCAACGCATTGATTCCCAAAGCATGGCTTTTACAATCTCCGATTCCACCAGCGAGTGACCAACGAGATATCACAGGAAAATATATCCAGCAGTTCCTTACGCCTCAAGAAATTGAGATCACGGAGACTGATGCTGTAGGCATTCTTCAACAAACGACTTCTGGAAAATGGAAAGCGAAGGAGGTGGCGGAGGCATTCTGTCACAGGGCTGCTTTAGCTCATCAGATGGTGAGTGAATTTAAGATAACAGGGTTGGGCCTTTCTTGTAGTATTGAATATATTCGAGTCAAGTGCCACGGATTTTTGTGTTACTATAGCTCCGCATCTCATTACGTAAACAGTTACTAGTGCTTCTCACAGTGCAGAGACATCTTAATTTGAGACTCTGTCGAGCCGTAGGTTGGGTTGAATACTGCTGACACCGAAGAAGGTAAATTGTCTCCATGAGATATTCTTTGACGCAGCAATTGCAGAGGCTGAAAAGCTTGATGTCTACTACAAAGAGCACAATGGACCAGTTGGACCATTACACGGTCTACCCATCAGTCTAAAGGACCAGTTTCACATCAAAGGCGTAGAAACGACTATGGGATATGTAGGCTGGATCGGTACCTTTGAAGGTAAGAAAGGAACCGGAAAAGAGAGAGTCTTCGAAAGCGAA
Source organism: Pezicula rhizophila (assembly GCA_022190145.1). Classification (NCBI taxonomy): domain Eukaryota; kingdom Fungi; phylum Ascomycota; class Leotiomycetes; order Helotiales; family Dermateaceae; genus Pezicula; species Pezicula rhizophila. Next base: position 16,807 of record JAJONI010000417.1, read on the forward strand.
ATGGTTACCGAGCTTCGTAATTTGGGTGCGATATTGTTTTGTAAGACTAGCGTTCCACATACCTTGATGGCAGGAGAAACAATGAACAATATCATCGGGTATACCTGGAATCCAAAGAATAGGAATCTGGCTTGCGGCGGTAGTTCTGGAGGTGAGGGAGCGTTGATTGCCTTGAGAGGGAGCCCATGTGGTTTTGGGACAGATATTGGTGGAAGTATCCGCATTCCTGCTGTTTTCAATGGTCTTTATGGCCTCAGACCATCTTCCGGGAGGCTTCCTTACGAAGGAATGGCCAACAGCATGGATGGGCAAAATTCCATCCTGTCTGTCGTTGGGCCAATTGCTACATCTGTGCAGTCGCTGCAGGTATTGGTGAAGGCCCTATTATCCACAAGTCCCTGGCTCCATGATCCCTTGGTAACCGAAATCCCTTGGCGTTCTGAGCAAGAACAGGCAATTATTGATATTGCCAATTCAAGCGCGGGTGGTAAATTAGCATTTGGTATACTGAGGTCTGACGGCAGGGTACAACCAACTCCCCCAGTACGTAGAGCAATTGAGATGGTAGTCCAGACAATTCAAAGACTTGGACACAAAGTAGTTGAGTGGCAGCCACCTTCGCACGCACGAGGTCTAGAAATTGCAGTAAGTTTATCCACAGCGGACAAGTGAAATTCTAGCCTAATACAGAGTTTACTAGTTCAAAACATGGGAATTTGACGGAGGAGAAGACGGTATGTCGCTTCAGGATTCATAGCAGTCATTTTACTAATAAACTTGAAAGTCCGCGGCGCTTTTGCTCTTTCCGGTGAACCCATGTCCACGATCACTAATGTCCTCTACGGCAAAGCAAAACCTCAATACACAGGCTCCGAGATTGCGACCGTCAACGTTGCCAAACGTGCATATCAGAAAGAGTACATGTAAGTAGCATAAAATTTGTTTTCGTGTCTTGAAACGCTGTCCCATGACCCTAGGAACATGCCTTTCAGGCTCCTGATCTACATATGGTGCTATAAGTGGATATTTTACGCAGGACATGGCAGTTCTGTTAGGATCGTGACTTTTAGGTAACTCTCTTGATTTGAGCAATTTACTTGAGTCACTCGACCGATATAAGTAATTTGCAGAGTACCTAACGCGATGGCGATGGCCTGCGTCGAATATCAGTCATACTACCGTATACAGATCAGGAGACGTCTTACAATTCCTATTTGTTTATGAGAACAGTACGATACTGATATGGTGAAGGGAGTACTGGAACAACACTTCGGCGCTCACGGGCACAGGACGGCCTGTCGATGCCATTATTTGCCCAGCTGCCCAATTCCCAGCTGCGAGACCGGGCACTTATGATTACTATGGCTATACGACTATTTACAATCTACTTGATTATGCAGCAACTGTGATGCCGGTTACAGTTGTGGATAAAAGCATTGATGTAGCGGATATAGGGTATGAGCCTTTAAATGAGCAAGATGCAAAGGCATACAAAGCTTGTAAGTTGGCTTTTTCTTTACTCCGTTTCACTAGTGACAAGAGCCTTGGGTTTAAGGTCACAGTAAGAATAGACAATGCTAATACTTTATGCAAAATTTATAGATGATCCAGAGATCTTTGATGGTGCTTATGTGGGTGTACAGATTGTGGGGAGACGCTTGCAAGAGGAGAAAGTGCTAGCGTTGACAGAGGTCTTAAGTCACGGATTGGGGAAGTAAAGTAGTAGTTTAAGATGCAGTCTTCAAAGCAGCTGGTTTATTTTAATAGTAATTGCTAGTGAAAGTTCCCATTATCCACCTTCATTTTCTGGCCAGAACTTATTCCACAAATTATTCTGTCATGCCACTATTCCACAACTGTTCTCACCCTATATACTACATTTCCTCTTTCAACCACATTCCTAAGCTAACACATTCAACTATTCGAACGAATCCCCAGTCAGACCAACCCATATCACACCCAGCCCAATCTTCTCCCCAAGAAACTAATACCTCCAGCCGCAGCCGTCACACCAGTAAAAACAATCAACTCCCCATACCCACTCCCATAACTCCCCTCAGCCTTCCACCGACCACCCCCAACCAGCGACTCACTCAACGGCCCACTAATCAAAGCACCGACCCCTCTCGCAGCACCAATCAACCCAATAAGCGTCCCAACATCAGCACTCTCATCTCTCTGCTTAACCAACCTAATAACACCAGCATTCGTACTGACAAATCCGCCAGCGAAGAATCCATACAAAAGACTGAAAATGCAGAGAAGTGGTAAGGCGGTTGAGAGACCCCAGACGAGAAGAACGGAGATTGTTGCTCCGATTGTAGATAGTAGAACTACTGTTGTTACATGAAATCTATCTACGAGCATACCCATTAGGATTGTACTAAGGACTCCTGAACCATTGATGAGTGCGATTAATATGGTACCGATTTGCGGGGATAAACCGAGACTTGATGCGTAGGTAGGTAAATAGATTGAAGGGATGAAATAGCCTAGACTTTCAATAATGAGACCTATTTGGAAGAACCAAAACGTTGAAGTGGTAAGGAATTTGAGTCCGTAGTTTCGTGGCCCGGGAACGGTTATGCTGAATGGTGGGATACGGGGTCGTAGGAAGTAGACTAGCGGTAAGGATATGATGACGAGGGTTATGGCCCAGATTCGGAGGGTCGTGCGGAAGGAATAGTGGGTTAGTAGATAGTTTAGTACGAATGGCACTATTAAGCCTGCTGCTCCTGTTCCTGCCTATCCAGCAAGAGCATGAATATAACTGAATATAAATGAAGAGGAACTGAATTGAATGAAGATGAATGGAATCACTTACCCACATAATCCCATAAGCTAAACCTTTCCTCTGAATAAACCACTCATCTATAAAAAGCAACATTGGATTATAAACTATACAACCTCCAACTGCATATAAAGCTCCTTGAGTCAACACCAATTGATTTACTGTGTTTGCAAATGAGGCTGCTATTAGACCTGTGGCCATAAGCGGAATTCCTAACCATTTGGAGGTTGTGGGTAAACGTGGCCATTGCTTATAGGCTGGAAATAGGATGAGTCCTCCTAGGTATAAGATTCCCTTTTCAAAATTAGTTGGTCTGGGTTGATATTTATTGAAGGTTTTTGGTAAAGCGGTGGAGGACGAACGGTTGTGGTTGTTCCTATTACGGCAATGCTTGGAGATGATGCAAATGGTTCATGTGTACTATAATACTCTTGGAATACACCAAAAGAGAACGGAAGTCCTAATCACAAATGTCAATTAATAAACTACTCTTATATATGTTTAGTAACTATCACAAGGCAAAAAAGGAGATTCGAGGAATATACATACCCCAAACCAAAGCCTCAACCACAAAAGCGGAAGCTAAAAACAACCAAGCATCTTTCCCGCCATCAACTTCCGGTAGAGAAAACTCCTGTCTCGCAACCTCATGCCCTTCTACCCCATCCCTCCCATTCCTCCCATCCCTATCATTCGCAAGTTCTTCTTGAAGGGTGATTCCATTCTCATTTCTTACATTATCGGCGAGATGATTTGGGATTTGTAATTCTTGCAGAATTATGGTATTGGAGTGTTGTGTTTCCATCAATTGAAACTGAGTGTTTGATATCCTTGTTTAAATATAAGTTTTGTCCCAATAATGTTTTTGGTTTTGTAAATAGTGGTGTAGCGAGAGAGATGTTGGTTGTCGGGAAGTGGGGGTTGGCGGTGTGGTGTGGTTTTGCTGATTGGAATTGGTTAGAAGAGATGGACAGGGATAGTTTAATGCGACTTTCGACTCAGTAAGACTCCGTTTTCCGACTCTTGATATTCTGAAGATGTGACGAGAGAAATTCGGATCCTCAATCGCTAGGTTCGTTCTCACTAACTCGAGTCAAGATTTATATTTACTTACAGTACCATAGTCACTGCCCGAGAAACCCATAGTGCTATTTATGCCTCAGTCAACGACTTAAACAACAGTTTCAGTAATCCTCAGGGATGCTACGACGTTCCCTCCACCACGCAAGTCCTGAAAGTAGCATGAATACTGTACAATAATGCCCATGGCAGAAATCCGAGTATCGAAGAAGCAAAAAAAAAAAGATCTAAAAAAGAATCGATTTTTCTTCTTTCTACTCTAGAAGTCGAGGTCTTTCTGCAACCATTATACCACGTTATATTTGGTATTTTTGTCGCATCGATCATCTCTAGATAGTCGTGGACAAGGTTATGATTACATGCTGACTCGCAAACTGCCGGCATACTTTACAGTACCATGGTTGAACAAATATTGGTAAAGTATTTGGGTCGCTCGCATGTTAATTAAACACATGTTTTCATTCTTGGATCTATTAAGCAGGGTATGTATTAGTGACGCATGTTAACCACCATGTGCTCGAGTTTCACTTCATCCATTCCTTGTATATATGCCGAATACAGCAAAGTAATTCGACCACAGATTTCCACCATCTCCCTAATTTGCAAGATCAGCAAAAAAAAAATTAAGCTTGGCCCAAGGATATGGTAAACTTTCAAAGCTTAAAAGATCCCTGAAAATCAAAGTGAGAAGCGTGAGGAGGTTCTCTCAGTGGTCTATGCGAAACTCAATCGAAAGGCCATCAGACATCGAGTCAGGGAAAAGCAAATCGGATCTTTTCCTTCATCTCCATCCATCTATTGATCGCCATGATCTCTCTCGATTCCGGGGTTGCCAATTCCTAACTGGACGAAGAATACTAAATAATCAGCAACCCCCTCTTTGCTCATTCGCGTTTTTGGTCATATCACTTGGCCCTTACAGTAGCTTCGGAGTTGATCCCTATATAAGAACCAATGCCAACGCCTTTCAATACTCGTATTTCCATTTACTAGTTTTGCGAGGTACTTCCAGACGCTTGTGGCTGTTATCTAGCGCTTCTGCGTTTGAAATGAAGGATTCTAAAGCTACGGCTATGTCGGATGCTAACGGACAGCTAAGTACTACGTACTCCGTGCTAATTTTTTGACGGCTCCACAGCCACAGGCAGCCTTCTGGTCACCATAAGGAATGACCTTTACTTGCTTCGTAAGCGACTTGTTTTTAGCTGAGATTGTACGTGAGGTGTCTCTTAGGGATGTTAGTTTAGGGCTCGTTTACGAAGTTGTATGAGGGAACGTTTTATGTAGATTGCTGGTGTGTGGCTGGATGAGTATCTAAACGGTGAGTTGTAAAGCAAAACAACATTAGGAGATTAGATATGGTACGTCAAGAGTTTTGAAGACTAAGTTTGTAAAAATACAGAGGTTGCTATCACCTCACGAGTCTAGAACGCAGAAGACAAAACTGTCCTGTTACGGGCAATGAGCAAAACAAGCTAAGTTTATGTTCTAGAAGTAATAGCAGATCATCAATGCGTTATCTTCTGAAAATCACTAGAGACGAGATCTGTAGCAAAAGCTAAGATGTCTCATAACATGTTCCCCGTGTATCCGCACCTTATGTACCATCCATACGTGCTGCCCCTTTCTCTGCCTTTTCAAACTTCAAAGAGGCTTGGGTTCGCCTGGGTTGACTCGGCTAAGCCGAAAATCAAATAGTCTCCGAGCGCAAACTCTAAGTGTTGTGTTCCTCTCGTCGTGCTCGCTCCTCAAACAAAGCACGCGGGGTATCTAGTCATATCTAGGGTCGGCTCAGCCTCCTAAAGTGGGAAAGAGTCTATTAATTGGCTTAGCTAGCTACTCGCACACTGCCCTACCTGGCATTAGTACGTACCCTGTACCACGCAGAACTTCCCTGTTGCAATTTACATGTCGATCTTGGACCTCATTAGTTGCAGAATACCAGTGATAAGCGTTTTGGCCAAAGTGATTTGCTGATTCAACGCCTTTTTGTGTGCACGTTTTTTAGCTAGAGCTGGGCATTACGGCAGAACAATGTCGGGACCTGTAAGCCACACTTGCTGCACCACTTAGATCGTGGGGTCGGAAAGAGCCTAATGTTTTGAGGATCTCCGTGAAAGTATAAACCTAATGGAAGGTACAGCAGTATCACTTTGTAGTCTTAATGCTCATTAATCTATGAATCTTACAACATGTCGTCAACCAATTCGCGTGGTTTGGTTGCGTCTTCTGTTACCATTGTCTTTACTGTCTTGGCTGGTGTATGTGTCTTGGCTAGACTCATTGCGAGAGTTAGGATTCTTAAGATTGCTGGTGGTGATGAATTGACGATTACATGTGCACTGGTAAGTTTTCAGTTGGCCTGCTGAACGCCTTTCCATACTTCAGACAGAAACATTTTGCATATCGTTTCTTGTAGCAAAGATACTTGGCTAACCCAATTTCTAGCTCTGTTCTATTGGAGTTACTATATTTATAAATCTACGTACGCTCTCCCGGTTCTTTCTTGGATACCGTTTGCTCTAACAGTTCTCGTAGAGGTAAAACATGGATTAGGCAGGCATATGGACACTCTAAGCCCTGAAGATATACAGAAAGTATTCAAGGTATAAAGAATCTGCCCTACAATATTGGCGACCGGAAACCAACATCGTTCTTAGTATTTATGGGCCAGCATTCTTCCATACAATGGCTCCCTCGCCCTTACCAAAATAGCCATTGTTCTACAATACCTGCGTGTTTTCGTAGGTCGACGGACCCGCATTGCTTGCTGGTCAACGATATGCGTGGTTACAATCTACGGCATTTGGGCAGTTACCAGCGGTATATTCACCTGCGTACCAGTTGCCTTATTTTGGGATCCGTCTCTCAAAGGTGGATGTATACCGAAGAAGTTTCTGTGGTTCTTTAACGCTTCTCTCAATATGATAACCGACGCTGTTATTCTTACTTTGCCGATGCCAGTTATCTCAACCTTGAAGTTACCTCTCAAACAGAAGATTGGCTTGATTATAATCTTTGCGCTCGGTGGATTGTGAGTCAAGTTGGGGATTCTCCAAGAATCTGATTATAGTGGCTAATTTTCTCTATAGTGTCTGTCTTATTAGTGTTATACGACTTCACAGTTTATACGTACTAGAATCATCTACAGACCTTACATGTTAGTCTAAAGCCCTCGTATCTTTATAAATCCAGTACAGGTGCTAACAGTAATTATAGGGGATAACGCCAGCACAGCACTTGTTCGTAAACCCAGTCTTGATTTCATCCCATTGTTGCACTGTCTTTAAGCGCTATAACAATCTCCTAAGATTTCCATACTCCAGAGATATGCTCCTGAAACGCTCCAAAAGAAAACCTGCTAATACCTAGGTCCTGAACAGTGGTCATCAATAGAAATCAACATCGGCATAACCTGCGCCTCACTCCCAACCATAAAACCAGTGATCTCCCGACTCTTCCCACACTGGCTCTCCACAAACAGAAGTACAAACCCTACAGGCCCCTCAAATTACCCTAAAAACACGAATGGGAATTCCTATCAATCGCCAAGCCAACTGTTCCAATCTCAAAATACACAGATTCCACTCTACGATATTGGAGGTACGACGTCATCAAAAACTATCATCGAGGTGGAAGTTCAACCTGCTGAGAATTATAATGGGAAGGGTGGTGAGAAGATGGGTAGGAAGGATATGAAGAGTCATAGGTCTGTTGGGAATCAGGATTCGAAGAATATTTTAGTTACTTCTACTTTGACTATGACTCACGATGTGGAAACTAAGAGTGAGATTGGTAGTGAGAAGGAGTTGATTGTTCAGAGACAAGGTAGATCGGCGTAGGATTTTGGTGTTCGGGGGGCGGTTTTTTGGTACTATATAATCTATTTTAATGGAACGGGTTTAGCCCTTGGTCTTTGTAGAATACAATAACTAGTTTGTGGTTTATGGAAACCGAACTGTGGGTACTAGCACTGGTAGAGAAGGAGAGTTGTTGGCAGGCATATCGTGGTTTGAGGCTTTTTGTATTTTCTGTGATGCCTTGGATGCCTGATACCCCTTTCAGTTAATTCGAGTACTTGGTTAAGAACAGTCAAAGGATCTGAGTTTACATCATCGATATTTCTTTTAAACCCACCAGTATATACTATAGCTGTACTAATTAGATGCTGCATCAAATATCGTTGGATTTCGATACTCCATTCCTTCTCTCCTTCT
>JAJONI010000418.1:3543-24890 GCA_022190145.1 Pezicula rhizophila
TATTCTCCTCCGAAGATGAATGATCTATCCTCCTGATCTTTGACGGACGCTCTTGCGTGTCAGCCATCTTCCATACACAGTCCCGTGATCATGATAAATTCAGATCCCTTTTTTTTCTTCTTTTTTTCCAATTTAAGTCCCGGTCGGTCGTAGAAGAGGCGAGGAGCCATTCGCGCGCTAGACAGTTTTAGCGTGATTCGGTCGCGTGCGAGCGCGTCTTCTCTTCTCTTCTCGTCTCTTGGACTTTGGATGGATGGAAAGCAGCTGCAGATGAGAAAGAGCAACAATTCCAATTTTTACTCAATTTGATTCTACTTCTCTTTTGCTGGGTCTGACTTCATCGTCCTCATCATGTCTTCACGCCCGGAATTGAAGGTCGACGATGAAGGTGGATTCATCAAGTTCTTCAAAGCTCTTCCTGTCACCGATGGCGACACCTACCGTATCTTCGACCGTGGGGACTACTACACTGCTCATGGTGAAAATGCTGCTTTTATCGCTCGCACAGTAAGTTCCTGATGATGAGCCTACAGTATTCTAACGCTAATACTGTTCCCTAGGTCTACAAAACCACTTCGGTATTACGACAGTTAGGCAGGAATGATGGCACTGGGCTTCCATCAGTGACCATGAGCACTACTGTCTACAAGAACTTTCTACGAGAAGCCCTTTTCCGCCTTGGTAAGAGAATTGAGGTTTGGGAGAGCTCTGGTGGTCGGTCGAACTGGAAGATTACGAAACAAGCCTCGCCTGGGAATTTACAAGATATCGAAGAGGAACTGGGCGGTCAATTTGATGCGGCGCCTATCATACTTGCCGTTAAAGTATCTGCAAAAGCATCAGAAGCCAGGAATGTTGGAGTATGTTTTGCAGATGCAAGCGTTCGAGAACTAGGAGTCAGCGAGTTCCTGGATAACGACCTTTACTCCAATTTTGAATCCCTACTTATCCAATTGGGAGTCAAAGAGTGCCTTATTCAAGTCGATAAAGACGACAAAAATGCAGAAATGTCAAAACTAAAGGCCATCATTGATAGCTGTGGTATTGCTATTTCTGAGAGACAGATTTCAGACTTCACTACTAAGGACATTGATCAGGATCTGGCCAGAATATTGAAGGATGAGAAGGCCACAGGGACTTTGCCGCAAACAGACCTCAAACTTGCAATGGGATCAGCTGCGGCACTGATCAAGTACCTGGGGATTTTGCACGATGCTTCAAACTTTGGACAGTACCAACTCTACCAGCATGACCTTTCCCAATACATGAAGCTCGATGCATCAGCCCTCAAAGCTTTGAATCTCATGCCTGGGCCAAGAGATGGTGCAAAGACGATGAGCGTTTATGGTTTACTCAACCACTGCAAGACGCCCATGGGAAACCGACTGCTTGCACAATGGCTCAAACAACCGCTTATGAGTGCTGAAGAAATTGGGAGGAGACAGCAGCTGGTAGAAGCCTTTGTCGAGGATACAGAATTACGACAGACAATGCAAGAAGAGCACTTGCGTGCCATTCCTGATCTCTACAGGCTTTCGAAGAAATTCCAGCGTAAGATGGCCAATTTGGAAGATGTAGTTAGAACTTATATGGTAGTTCTTCGGCTGCCAGCTTTCATTGGGACTCTTGAAGGGGTGATGGATGAGCAATATCGCGACCCACTCGACACAGAATACACGGCAATATTACGAGAGCATTCCGACAGCCTGGGCAAACTCGTAGAGATGGTTGAGACCACAGTTGACCTGGAAGCCGTGGACAGGCATGAATATATTATCAAGCCTGAATTCGACGATAGCCTAAAGGTCATTCAAAAGAAGCTAGAGAAGTTACACCGTTCAATGGATCAAGAGCTCTTGGAGACGTCCAGAGACCTGGACGCCGAAATTGGCAAGAAGGTTTTCCTCGAAAACCACACCAAGCACGGTTGGGTTATGCGATTAACAAGGACCGAATCTTCCCGGATACGCAATAAGTCTAAATACCAAGAAGTTTCTACGCAGAAAAACGGTGTCTATTTCACTACCAATAAATTACAAAGCTACCGCAGGGAGTCCGATCAGCTTTCTGAGAACTACAACCGCACTCAGAGCGGCTTGGTTAATGAAGTTGTTAGTGTAGCTGCGTCATACTGCCCAGTCATCGAAAAACTGGCTGGATTGCTGGCACACATGGATGTCATCGTCAGCTTCGCTCACTGTTCTGTTCACGCTCCAATATCATACGTGCGACCAAAAGTACACCCTCGTGGCCAAGGCGACACCGTATTGAAGGAAGCTAGACATCCATGTATGGAGATGCAAGACGATATCCAGTTCATCGCCAATGATGTTACTCTGAAAAGAGGCGAGTCGGAGTTCCTTCTACTTACAGGGCCGAATATGGGCGGCAAGTCTACTTTCATTAGACAGATTGGGGTGATTGCTTTGATGGCTCAGATAGGCTGTTTTGTCCCATGCTCAGAAGCAGAAATTACGATATTTGACTGCATTCTGGCCAGGGTCGGAGCTAGTGACTCTCAACTGAGGGGTGTCTCAACTTTCATGGCGGAAATGCTGGAGACAGCCAACATTCTGAAATCTGCCACCTCGGAGTCTCTTATTATCATCGACGAATTGGGTCGGGGAACCAGCACGTATGATGGATTTGGTCTTGCATGGGCAATCTCTGAGCATATCATAAAAGAAATCGGATGCTTCTCTATGTTCGCTACGCATTTCCACGAGCTCACGGCGCTGGTAGACCAGTATCCACAGGTCGAGAACCTACACGTAGTAGCACACATCGATGATAATGGCAAGGCAAAGCGAGAAGTTACTCTGCTTTACAAAGTTGAACAGGGCGTCTGCGATCAGAGCTTTGGTATCCATGTTGCGGAACTCGTTAGGTTTCCAGAGAAAGTAGTCAATATGGCGAAGCGCAAGGCAGATGAGCTAGAAGACTTTACAAGCAAGCACGAAGGACCAGCAGCGGTTAAGTATGAGAAAGAAGATGTTGAGGAGGGCAGTGCCTTGCTGAAGAGCATGCTGCTGAAGTGGAAGGAAGAGTGCGAAGGCAAGGATATAAGTGGAGAAGAGAAAGTCACAAAGATGAGGGAGCTTGTGAAAGGAGACGAGAAGTTGCTGGCAAATCCTTTCTTTCAAAGCATTAAGGCACTATGATTATGATGGACTTGCTTATTACGGCGTTCGGTGGATGATGTATTGTAAACTGGCAAGGGAAACTGGCTGGCTATTGTATAATAAAATGTTGCTTTGGTGTTAAGCACAAGCATAATGAAAATCAACAATGAACACTTTCATAACTTGTCGCCACTGTCTCACAGTTGCTTGATATGGACGCGTAACAGCATAGATTATTAGCCCATAATGTGAGATGATCTTGTATCTATCTAGCCTGGAAATTTAACTAGAAGATTTAACCTGGATCAGATCGTCAGGTACGTCAGATACTGATGATCTGATATTCCATTCACGACTTCTATAAATACCTAACATATGGAGTCTTAGAGGTGAGCTAAGCGACATCAAAGAAAGGGGTAAGGGGGTTGGTGGGCCGCGTGTTAAGGTGAACCGATATACCTAGTTGCCACTAATAAGTCAGTCAGTCAGCATTTGAGCCTAGCACATGTGAGGAGAGTCTTGATGTCGATGCCACCGTGCCCAAGTTTATCAACAGAATATCCTACTATGTCGACTAGACAGAGAATAATGGCTTATGGCCCAGAGGAAATCATCTCCTCCTATGATGAGCATCCGTTGCACACTTCCGATTTGGAGAACTTGATTCCTGCAATTGGATTAAGTTGCAAGCTTCAAACTAATCTCAGGAGAATATCCTTCATCGTAGTATTACACATCATAAATTTCTTGCTCATCTTCCACTCATTCATCGACCGCTGCATCGATGCCATTGCCATCATAACTCATCCGCCAGAGACACGACACGAAAAACCCTCGCAACCCCTACCCCAACTGCAAAAGGAAACTAGCCCGATCCCTTCCACAAGTCCACCATTCCTCAGCCACCGGACCAGCCAGAAAAGCCGCCTAATCACCTAAAAAAGCAGAATCAGAGGCCTCATTAAAACAGAATATCAGAAGAAAGGACAGAAAGAGGTATAAAAGCCCAGCACAAATACGCCAAATAGCTGCTGCCTCCCTAACCATCGAGGTTTGCATATCAATAACTCCGTTCTGACCAATCCAGTCATTCCTACCCCTCCAATCATTGATTTGTGCCCAGAAGTGTGTTCGTACATCCATATCACCAACCAGTCCAGCCTCATCCATCGTAGACGTGCCAACTTCGTCATATCGAAAGCGTCAAAATAGAAATTTCAGAGTGGATTCTACCACCCCTTCTTTCTTGCAAATCGCTTGTTGAGTAACGTCAATACCTTGGGAACGTTAAATTGGACATATTCCAGATCGAGATCTTCCTGGCCATTCTTCTGCATTTCAAGAAGATCGTCCAGCTTGAGATCAAGCTCAAGGAGGCCACGATTGCGACCTGTTCCCATATTAGCATGTCGCCAAGAAGCGAAAATCTATATGTTGGAGATTACCTTTGTAATGAAGAGAGATGACAAATGTCCCAGGCAAAGGACTTGTGAAATTGAAGTAGATATTCGCCCTCCTGTTGTCCGGTACGTTGCTCTTTTGAATGACACCTTCCTTCTCGAGGGCCGCGTGGGTGAATTTGTAAGGGCCCAGGACTTGATGTTTTTGCTGTTTACGTTTCGTACCTTCGCTCTGGCTTCGCACGTTATGTAGGTAGCTCTTGTATGTGTCGAGCTGTCCAACAAGATAAGTATTGTGGTCTCTGATCGTCTTGAAGACTTCTTCTAGTTTCTTTGTCTCGACGACTACTCCATCCTTGAGAGAACCAAGATGCTGGAGCTCTTGCTCAACTTCATCTCGGAGTAGACTGAACTGATCAGACTTGTCGATAACCTGGAGTTCTTGAAGCTGGCTGAGGAGCTCCATTGCTCTGATTCCTTTCCGGACCATAACAGCATCATTTCGAGACGTTGCCGCTGCATCAGCTACACGTTCTAACCGTAATGGTCTACGCGCCACAGCATTGTTAGTAGGCATGGATCGCATGATTTGAACGAATGTCGATTTAGCTTCCATAAAATAGACTTCCTCTTGGGTGATATCCAGCGCTGCAGTAAGATCATCGATTGCTGTCTCCCACTTGCTGAAAAGTGGCAGGTTGATTGCTCTGTTCTCTTTCCGCGGAAGCTGTGCTGGTGCGGGGCCAAGATCGCTCAAGATGACAGCTAAGTGGGAGTTCTCGTCCTTATTTAAGTCGCCGCTATGTTTCTCGAGCAAAGCGTGGGTGGCATAGACTTCGTTAAGCGTGATTGAGAGCTCTAGATCCTTCTTGGAAAGCGCAACGTAGTTGTCCATCTCAAGGCTTTCATAGAAATCCTGGACCTCGCAAAGGTCAAGCATGAATCTGTTCACTCGCTCCTTGTTTGCATGGATGAACGGCTGGAGCTTGGCCATGTAGGGTTCCTTTGCGTACGAGGGCTTGTTCGCCAAGTTTTGGAGCATCTTTGCAATCAAAGTGAGTGTCCTGCGAGGACGATCGGCTGGAGTTCCATCAATGAGCATGTACGATTTTGGTGTTACAATTGCGGGATTGATAAATCGCAAAAAGAAAAATCCTCCGATTAGTGTACATATCACTTGGTCGTTCGCGTCGGGATATTTTCTCTTCGTCAGACTTCGGATCTGCTTACAGATCCATCGGATTCCGTAGGGGGTTTCTTCTAAGCCTTCAATGATCGTTGTTAAGAAGCCGTTTGCTATCTCCATGAGCATGGTTAACCTGGGCTCAATTATGGCTTGAACTTGCGCATTCTCCGCGGCTTGCTCCGCAGTAACACCTCGTGGCAAAGATGCTGGCAAATTCCCAGTGTCCTCCTCAATCTGGTCAATCATTCGTTCGTATACCTTCAGCGGGTTGATCTCAAGATCTAGGTCCTTCAGTTCTATCAACCCGTTGATCCTATCAGCCAAAACCGTCTTAAGATAACTTTGTCCTGGACCTCTCCGAGTATACGTTGTCATCATTCGAGAGACTGGCGTGTTCGCACGAAGTAAGGAAGAGTATTCCGGGGTATTATCGAATTGGTAGGTTAAAACAGACTGCAGGAGGGAGTGAGTTCGGGGGTCGGGCACGCGTAGGAAGGGCTATTACCTGAAACATAGTCAAGAGCAGATGTTCTTCACGGCTTTCATACTGGTTACCATAGATTGTGAACATGACGGTCTGTAGGAGAGAGTCGATCTCAGCCATGGTGACAAGACGGCAAAGATGCGCGATGTGTCGAGGTTCGGATTGGAGGAGGAAAAGAAGGTTGCCATATTTCTGAGTTTTCTCGTCGTTCGGGAAGAAACCTTCGACTAAATCAGAAGCATCCTCAAGATGGCTTGCGACTTCGTTTTGCTGTAGGACGGTTAGCTACCGAGTCTATTAGCCTTAGGAGTGTGAATATGCGCACCTCTTCTAAGGCCATGCGATTTTGAATCAACAACGCGATTCGAGAATCAAGATATCTAACGTCCTTTTCCAACACGAAATTCTTTTTCGATTGCGACGAGATCTTCCCTTTGAGATCTCGTAGGATCTTTTGAGCTTTTTATACCGTCAGCTACTCATTCAAAGCCGCATCAAAGACACCCTACCTTTTGCTAGATCATCCTCTATCTCTAGATCCTTCTCGTTCGCAGACATGGAAAGGTACAATGTAGTCATTGAATACCTCTTTGACTGCCGTACCGATCTGGTGCCATCATGGGAAGACATTGTATTCTGGCGCGATACTGGTTGGAAAGAGGACGACGAGGCTGTAGAAGCCCGCGAAGGCGTAGCCAGCATAGTGGCAGACATTAAACTCGCTGCGACCGTTCGCAACGGTTCTTAAGGGATCCAATTGGGCTATCAATGTCGCAATCCCTCGTTCTCAGGTCGTCGAATCGCACGGGACGTTGCTGTAAATTGGCTCGGGAGAACAAAGACACTAAAGAAGCTGCGGGTGACGAATCTATTGTTCAAAGGGCTAAAAATTCGAGATAATAGTAATTGGGATCTTCCCGTATGTGGGGGCGCGGGTTCAGGGTATTCGAGAAATTACGAGTAGTGCATGTATCGGGATACTGGGTATCGTTTGCAGAAGGCAAAGGAACGTGTGCTTTTGCTAGGGCGGGTTCTATATGGAGTGTCGACCAGCGAGCCACGATTCCAACAGCTACTATCAGGATAGATGTAAAGATATTGAAATCACGAAAACAACTGCGATTTGATACGAATTGCAGCGAAGCGTGGTCGCAGCAGCGAGGGATTGCGATGTCGCAAGATGGGGTCGGAGGAGGAAGAGGAGGAGGAGGAGGAGGAGGAGGAGGATCAATGTTCGACTTTCGACGCGGGTAGGGGGAACCGTCGTGCAGAGGAAATGCAATGCAGTCGAATATGATCGGCCGCTTGCAGTGGTGTGCAGGTAGGCAGGCGAGCAGGCGAGCGAAGACGAGAGAAAGGAGCGAGGGAAGCACGTCGCGCGTTGAAGCTGAAGAAGGTTCGAGGGCGAGTTTTTTTCGGATGCTTTGAACTTGAACAATAGTGAGGGAGCAAGTTTGTGACAGACGGGTGACTGGTTCTTGAGGGGACGGAAGTCGATAAAGGCTTGGCCGTTGATCGTTTCTGCGTGGTTGAAACACACAGCAGGGGCAGGTCAGGGTCCAGATTAGGGATTGCTAGGGTGGCTTGACGCGCAGACAAGGGACACTTGGATGACTTATTGATTCGGATGATGACTTTTAGGGTAGTCGTGGGTTACTGACCGTCCTCTCTTGGTGGTAGTGGTGGTGATGGTGGGTAGGCAGTTAGGGAGGGAGGGAGGGAGGGAGGAGGTAGGGGGGGAGTATGCAATGGAGCAATGGAAGGGCAGCAGAACAGCGACAGTTAATCAGTCAAAAGGCGAGCGAAGGGATGTGATATCACAAGTAGTAGTAGTGGTAGTAGTAGTATAGTAAGTCGTAATAAGTTGGTCGTAGTAACCTGAATGCAATTTACTACCAAGGCAATACGATACTAAAAGTAGGTCGTCTCTGTCTTGTCAAGTGTGTGTCTTGAAGAAAGCGTGCATTGGTTACGCCACCGAGAGACTCCACCGCAGCCCTCTGATGAATGAATTGCTTTGAGATGTGAGAGAAACGCAAAAGGTCAGTGCGACGCGCACGTGGATAACAAATAAACAAGCCCCAGACGGCACACTTCGTGCCTTATCTCTGCGCTTCCTAGCTCATGCTGTAATCTTAGAATTCTTCTTTTTTTATTATTATTACATTCCCTATTCCCTTGCAGCACCAGCGGCATTATGCGTGGTGATACCGAACCACTACTGTACTGTGCTGCACTTGTACTGTACCCTACCCTACAGTACTGATTTGCGGAGAAGATAGGCTAAGTATGTATTTAAGTCAGTTTGATTTTTTTTTTAACTTGTCGTTGTACTGCAGGAGGAGAGGAGATTGACTGCCTTGTCTGTATCGCTGATTCATTAATCAGATGAAGTACCAGATCGTCCGGATAACACGCGGGTGTGTAGAGTGTGGTCATCCTTTTTGAGATGTGCACGGCAGCTATATGAGAGGGCCAAGTAACGCACAGAGAGGATAACGAAAGGCGCTGCTGGGCCTGGCCAAGTCTTTTTGCTTGTCCTCCGTACGAAGTGGTACCCATTTACCGGAGCGTATTATTATTTATTATTCAAGAGGTAGGCCGCCCTCATCAAATCCTATCATACCATACCTTAAAGTGCGAGTTGCCCCTCTTGCTACTAGCGTCTGTGCCTTGTACCTGTCCTGCTGGTCCTGCCTTGTCTTGTTCCTGAACTCGTAAGGCGAGATTCAATAATAGCTAGTCCCATTGGGTATAGTCTCCCAAACCTTAAATCACTTCTCCACTGCGCAAAGTCAAGATGCCAGGCCGCAACCAAAGACCGAGGACAACCCAACTTTGTTCACAGTTAGTGGTACTACTGTCTGTCCTACTGTACTACCGTACTACTACTACTACTGCTACTACTCATTCAGTATCCCGCTTGACACTAACTAATTCTAAGAGTTGGATTTCATGCCCTTTATTATTTATTTTCCAACCGTCATCGAAGGACCGACTTGCAAATAATGCCATCTGCCGAGATGTCCCGAGTCCAACACACATCAATAATCAATCAACCCATCGGTCGAACCCTTCGCTTAATTCTGCAGGGTGTCGTAACCAGAAAATAGAAAAGGGGGGCGGGCGCTGAACGCACCCTTGGTACTCTACTTACCGCTGTGGAGGTATTATTAACCGCCAAAAAAAAAAAAGGTTTGCAGACCTGTTCGAGCTGGAGATGGAACTGGGAACTTGGAGATAGAGTTTTTTTTTTCTCATGTCGTCCGGAGCACGGCAGATAACGCACGTCAATCTTGCAGCCGCTAAGTGCCATCTCCATTAAGTACCGTACCAAAAAGTCTCATTACATTACATTACATGCCGACGTCGATGCCAGTTCTTTCTGTGACAGAACCTACTTCGGTACATGAGCTGTAGGTAGAGCACGGCTACAAACCTAATTCAATATGCATGCCAAAAGATCAAAGCAATGAATGCAATTCAAATCCAAATCCTCCCATCAGCTGGAGGTCCTTACTGTATTGGCAACTCTTCAATACGAGGGGGCCTCAAGTGCGAAAGTACATACATGCATTCAATTCACGATGCTGCAGCTAGGATCACCAATAAGTACAGTAACGAGGGGGGGCAGGTGGGGGGGTTAAGGAGGGAAAGAGAAGAGGGGATCGGAGAATGAAGTGAGATTTTTCCTGCACCCTTCTTGGCCAAAGCGCCGAAAATGCGGGTAGACGGGAAAGATAAAGTTGTACAACAACGGCTCAGTCGAGCCATTTCAAGACAGCAAATACGTAAATACCGCTCCGTACTTAGGTATGCTGCTCCCAAAGCGACCATCATTCCGGAAATTAGTAGTGTGTCGAGAATTCCCCAACCTCGATTTGTCGTCGTCTCATCATTCAACCTCGGTGATTTGAGACAAAGTAGTTTAACACATTTATACGAAAAGTTATGATATTTCCATTTTTGGATGCTGCCTGTTCCTGCAAGGGGCCTATCTACAAGATTCATGTAAGGATCTTCGTCCTCTACTAATTCCTACATACGGCTGTCACCCACGCCTCCTTAACTAATCCGCCTTGGTGACCGAAGTTGTCTACTGTCGGAGCCGCAAGCAGATGATGCCTTCAGCGTGGAGATAGTGTGCGATAAGGCATCAAGGCGCCCCGCAACAGCGATGACGTTTGATACTGGCGTGTATTGGCAGTTGTTGTTTTCATCTGCTCTCGTCCATAACCATCTAGAACTTGAGCGGAAGCGGTATCATACCATTCCGAAATTGATATCTCTAAGTGGTGGTATCTACGACCAAAAAAAAATATATAAGGAGCCTTCTGATTTTTGCTCTATCTGCCAGTATTCTTTCGAGTTATTGAGTCAGTCAGAATATCTCAGTGCACCAATGAATTAAGGGATCGGTCTGAATTTCTGCCTTCAGCTTTTAAATGTGAAGCTTTTCCCTGGTCTCTCCGTCTGTAATCTACGCATGCCTTTAGGCGCATCAGCACTTTTTTGGTAGGGATCAAATGGCTTCTTGCGCTTCGGGCCGTGATCTGACTTCCGATGAAGTACTGATTCGGCTTTGCTGTAATCGAAGGGCTCATCATCCTCCTCATCATCCACCTCAGCTGAATCATTACTCTCTGCTTGGGCTTTCTTACGCGCTGCTTTCTCCGCCTTCTTTTGAGCTCTGCGTGCCGCTTTTTGAGTCGCTTTTTCACGAGCTCGTTCTTGTTCTTCGTCGTCTAGAAGAATGTCATAGTCACCAGTGGCCTCCTCAACAATTTCATCCTCCACCGCATTAGACATTTCCTCGCTCTTTCGCTTTGCTCCACGCTTGCTAGCATCGGCATCGGTTTCCTCGTCAGATATTAACTCTCGATCAGACAAGGCAACTTCGACCGCAGCTCGAGATCGATCCGTCAAGCTCTGATTTGAGGTGTCAAAAATCTCTGAAGAAAGTTGAGGTAATGGCACGGCCAATCTTAAGCCATCGCTATTCTTGATATCCCCTGGAGCATCCCACAGACTGCTGCCAAAAGCTCCGCCCCAAAAAGCAGATTTCTCGCTCCTCAGCTGACTTTGGTCCACAAGAGTAACATCTGTCTTTGTTATGGTATTTCCAGGTAATGATGGGCTGCTGGGCTTTGATTGTGTATCAGGCTTTTCTTTGCGCAGCACATCCACCATCGCCGGGCCGTCCTTTCCAGCTGCCTTTGCTGCCTTTATAATTGAAAGCAACTCCCCGGTGCGAGACTTCACACTGTGAGATATCGGATGGGCAGCTCCAAGCAAGGCAACCATGTCAGTAGGCATCAGTTTCGCAAGGGAGAATATGACGTGGTTCGGCATGATAAATGCAGTGCTGTCGTCGTCCTCCCGTGCTATCTCATCACGCCACTTGTGGACTGCTCTGAAGACCGCAAACTGTTCATTGTTGAAGAGAGCTGGAGTCTTTACTAAGAGGTTAAACCACCCGCCAGGGCCTTTGCCTGTCTCTGAGTTGTAGATCTGCCGTTCATAGCGGAGGAGGGATGTCTCTTTAGACTTTTCGAGGACCATTTCGGTTCGATTCTCCTCAGGAATCGAGCGGTTTGACCTAGATATAAGCTCATTGCGCATATTATCATAAATATAGAGAAGGTAGTGGGTGTCAGCCCGTGCGTAGAAGAACATTTCATCTGGTATGGGTCTAAGTCATATAAGCAGAGTAGCCAAAGCCAATTGAAAGGTGACCATACCGTATCCTCCAGTCCGCCATTTGGTATTTCTTATCAGCGTCAAAATCGATAAATTTTTTAAGCAAGAAGGCTAGACTTCCTCCTTGATATCCCAAAGTGCGACTTGCCCAATGGGTATCAAACATGCCGACAACATAGAGACCTAGGTCTCTTTGAAGCCAGACAATGTCCATAAAAGCTCCGTGAAAAACTTTAATAATTTTGGGATCGGCAAAGACTTCATTGAGTACTTGGAGATCTTGTCTCCAGGGTTTCAACGTATCCACGATCCAGTCCTTGTCGCGTGTACTAATCTGCATCAAAGAGACTAGACCGACATATGAACGAGAATCATGATGTTCAAGGTCAACCGCGATTTCTTTGGCAGTCTTCAGCTCGCTTAACATCTCTAGCACACCTTCATAAGTATCAACAAATATTGCTGAAGTGGTGTCGACTGGGGTATAGGGGATGGCAGCTGCGGTCTCGTACACTGCGTCTGGGTACTTAAGATGCAAGATTTCAGATTCGTAAGGGTGTCGGTATCTAATGCGGCTGTCAGTTTCTCCTCTTGTGTTGCCCATTCGCTTGTGGCTGTTATATTTTTCTCTGCTGACTTTTCTTTGACACTTGCTTAAGTTCTTAAGATCGGAGCAGAAGCCCAAGGAGAAGAAGGGGTAGGAAATTGGTGTAGTCATACTGTTGTTGCTGGTACTCATTTGAAATGAAGTCGAGGCTTTTTTCAAGTGGTACGGTAGCATGTGGTTTCGTTGTCAGAAGGGGTTTCCAAGGGGTATCATCAAAGTTATTAGTTTTGACCTTGAAGGCGAGCTGCGGTTTAAGGAGGTTCTGCGAGCGGAATGAGTTGCCTAAGGATGAGGGGTTCTTCTTGGATTTCAATGAGGTTGCCTTTCTCTATTGTCAGCATGAAGAACTTGGCTGGGTATAAAGATGCGCCTTACCAGTTCACGTTGCTCTTTGCGCTTAATAACACCGGTGTACTCATCCAGGCAGGTATCTGTCTTCTCCAAGAGAGAATCCACGACGTCGACCACGTTGCGCCAATTGTTATCCACATCTTCCGCGTCTTCAAAATTTGGTACGCGCAAATCCGCGATTGACGCTGCAGACTTGATCAGAGATCCGGCCAGTTCAAGGAGCCGCGCGCTCTGTTCGTCGAGAGCAGTACCGACTTCTGGATTCAGTGACCGTTGGAAACCCAGGTCCTCGGAGGAGATTTGGCCAGCCGATCGAGTTGTCGATATTAAGGCAGCCTGGATCTGACCCTGCAATGACTTGAAGTCCTGCATTTGGTCCATGCTTGAGGTTCTGTCGCAGGACACAACTGTTCTGAACTGGTCCTGGATTCGTACTTCCTACTTCCTGCTTGTTCAAAAAATGGAATGGGCAAAACATTAAAAACTGACCGCGGCCGCTAGTGTGTCAGTACATCCGGCACTAAAGAGCGCCCCTTGCTTGACGAGGCTCTCTCTCAGCCTTGAACCTTCAGCAGTGCACTCACTGCATTGCAATTCATCAACTCAAGATGTCGGCGTCTCTTGCCCCTGAATGCAATGAAGTAAAGGAGTGAGTACTGGCTCTATCGCACCTGTTCTTGAACGCTTCTTGCTAACGCCTTCAGACGCTACGATTCATGTTTCCTGAAGTGGTACAGCGAGAGTACGTTCTTCGCCTCCTCGAACGTGGATTCCAAACTAATTCTGTAGAATATCTCAGGGGCAACGGTACTACGGATGAATGTGCATCCCTGTTCAAGGACTACAAGAAATGCCTGACCGTCTGTTACCTACCGAGCAATATTCCTGCCTGTGAAAGCGTAGCTAATAGGCATAGGGTGCATTAAAAGAACGTGGCATCGACAAGATGCTCGAAGAGGCAAGGGAAGATCACAAGGAGAATGACGCGATCAATATGCGAAGAAAATGTAAGAGCAAGACTAGAATTTGACGCAATAGAAGGAAGTGTTTACTAAATATCTCCTAGAATGCCAGCCCAGATTTGGCTCTTGTATAGCAAATTTTAGTAATTGCGTTGGCGCAGGTTCAGGGGGGAAGGAAAACATGCTCTACTCAACTCCGAAAACATTGAAATGCCCATACTATTTTGGTTCTTCTCCATTCAATAAGTCAATAATGTGGTGCAGAACTCTATGCATGCGTTGCAGCGAACGTGAAGAGACAGACGCATCGAGGGGTGCTTTTGAGGCTGTCACGTGGTTGTTATATTTATATTGAGACGCCAAAAAGCTTGATTTACTAATCCTGGTACTTCCACCACTCGGTAAATTTGGGAGACATCCATCAGTCCAGGCCTTGCCATGAGCCTCCTCCCAACCAGAAATTCTCCAAGTCCTGTAGCACTCGAAAATGCAAGAAGCCTCACCTTCAACAGCCTAAAAAGTTCCACGAGACTTCTATCTCGTCTTATTGCCCAATTACTCCATACTTGTATATCACGATCAATCAACCTCGCAATCTGCAAGAATACTGTATCCTCCACAAGCTCCTCCGCGAACGTTCCAGGACACAAAGTGATGCGCCCACTGTAGTTGGAGATTCATGCACCCATTCTCTATCCTTACCCTTGCGATCTTCGTAGCCGGCTACATCACTGCCAGGTGGGATCTGGTAACTCGACTTTACGAGCTTGCTGTTTTTGCTTGGGATCACGGAGTTGTGGTATGTGGTGCGCATTCTTCTGCAGTCTCACGCACGGCTGACGAATCTGTATATTAGGCACGAACCGCAAAGGGTTTCGCTATCTTGTCAATTTTCTTCTTTCTGTTCATTATACCTGTAGAACGATTGGCTTCTAGGGAGACCGATCAGGTACGCCGGAGCTGCATTCTTTCCCTTTCAATGGTGCTAATTCTTAGGAAGCACCCACGGTCTGGAAGTGCTGGAATATCTGCACGGGAACAGTTAAGAAGGCGAGGCTCCTTCTAGGGGATTATTTAGCTCCGGTATGCCAGATCATGATGGGTTGATGAGGATATTTTGGCCGCGGGATATACCGAAAACCGAATCCCCAGGAATCATAGTTGGATGGAGAAACTCTGGGCTGGACGTGTTTGTTGTGGCCATCCTAGAGGATGTAGATGTGAGTATAGCAGAAAAGCCATTTGATGGTAACTGACCAAAAGGTAGGCCCGGAATGTCGAGAATGCGCTGAAGGTCGGATCCCTTTATCGAAATTCCAGTCACCCTATTTCACGGATATTTGAGCTATGTGGGCAATCCTCCATGCAAGTTCTTGGTCTAGCCAATGCTCCAGCGACGGCAGAAATCGACCACCTCCAGATACGCGCCTGCACAAGATCAGGTATGAAAGTACCTCAGATATCTTGCGCCAGGGCTTCTACAATACAAATCATCATGTTTGAACGACCTCTACCAAACAGGATGCAGTACATATCACTCAACCCGATATCTCTAGCGCTTGGTGACAAGGCTGAGAAAACAATGCATGCCCCGGGAAGTGTGGATGCACAAGAAGAGCAAGAAGAGATACGCAA
The DNA here is from genome assembly GCA_022190145.1 of Pezicula rhizophila. Lineage (NCBI taxonomy): Eukaryota > Fungi > Ascomycota > Leotiomycetes > Helotiales > Dermateaceae > Pezicula > Pezicula rhizophila. The sequence continues at coordinate 18,991 of JAJONI010000418.1, forward strand.
TAGAAAGAAAACAGAAGGGCTAGTTGAGAAGTTGAAGTTTCACACAGTGATGAAGCATCCACCCTCACAGAAAGAGCTTGCATTACCAAGGATCGTTAACCAGATCAATTGTTCTTGGGAAATGCACAAGCTCTTACAAAAGAATATTTCTTTAGTAGGGACGCGCTCTCGGCGCAGCTTGAGTGTGTCCGAAAGAGTTGTGGAGCAAGCAACAACCATGCGCGATGCTGTCGTCTTGTTTATCTGGCAGCTGATTACGTTATACCTCTATCCTATTATACGCCATATATTTGTGATGGGCCTCATATGCCATAGGATAGCCGCAGAGATGTTCTTGCTGATACTTGAATGGCGAGCACAGCCGGATTATGCTGCGTTGAAAGATATATCGGCCACGGCTCAGCAGGTCGAGATACGTCTTCAGCAGTTTTGCTATTGGCCAATGCAGTACGTCACGCTTCGGAAACGCAAAGACGACTGGGAGAGCGTAACGACGAGCCACCCAGATTATATAAGATTCTACAACAGCCTCTGGCTAGTGGCCAACGACGTTATCATTGGAATTGCGCTCGGTTCATACATCATCGACAATTCCACATGGGTTGCCGAGTCTATTAGTAGCATTTTAAGCAAGTACTCCATCGCAGCATTACAACGAATGATATACTGGTTGATGGGCTGGCCTGCGGGTCTGAAATTAAACACGGAGTTGGCTGCATTTCTTGGTGACCTATTTCTGTGGGTCATTGATCACTGGTCAAGTAAGTTTGCTAGAAGTTTTTCCGGAGCACTCACTGACTGTTGTAGACTGTATCGAAGCACTTCGGCCTATACTACCCCATGTCATTAGGTTCATCGGCTTCTCCAGTTTTGCCGGTGCCAGTATGCCTATCGCACTCTTCTCCGACATGCTCTCTATATTGACCCTCCATATCTACTCCTTCTACATGGCCTCGGCTCGAATCTTCAATTGGCAATACACAATACTTCTATCCCTCTTCCAACTCTTCCGGGGAAAGAAGCACAACGTCCTCAGGAAACGAATTGACTCTTGTGATTACGATTTAGATCAACTTCTTCTAGGGACAATTTTGTTCACATTGCTTTTCTTCTTGCTTCCGACAGTAATTGTATTTTACCTCACGTTTGCATCTGCACGCATGGCAATCATCTCTCTCAAGGCCATCTTAGATACTCTACTTGCATGTCTCAACCATTTTCCACTTTTTGCCCTCATGCTGCGATTGAAAGACTCGCAACGCTTACCTGGTTTGTACGCCCGGACCTGTTTAACCTTTCTCAAAGCTAAACAAAAATAGGAGGCATTCGTTTTGAACTTCGAGATACCCAAACACTTGTAAATCATTCACCAAATCTTCCGAATCCACCTCCAACTTCGTACATATACCTCCAGGTAAGCCCAACCAACCCTAGCTCCTCAAATACCAGTCTCTAACCATTTCTTAGTCTGTTCCGCTTACGTTCACAACCATGTTTCATCAATACTTCCAACTCGGACATCGGATCAGAAAACACTACCTGTCCCCGCGCGTCCTTCTCTGTCTCGCAACCGGGCAGTTCGTGCCTCCAATCCATAGAAAGAATCTTTACAGCTTGCAGTACAGCATGCTCCCCGCTCGTAGGGCTTGCATCAGGGATATGTGGACGGCTTTGACGGTGAGAGAGGCAAAAAAGCAAGTTTATCCTATGCCTATGAACGGGAGAAGATTAAATGGTAATGGGAGGCGGCATTAGACATAGTTTTGGGTTTAGTTTGATTCTTGTATATACTGCATTGTGAAAACAATACCCTAATGTAATGCGTGCTTATTCTTTGCCATAGTACTGGAAATAGCTGTTGCTTCTCGCCTCATCCTCGGGTTAGGTCACTCCAAGGTCTTGGTAACTAAGGACTATAATCGAGTCAAGGGTGTGATAAGTATTGATGTTAAGCCATAACTACCAATTTCACATGCGGTAGATACCTAGTTGAGTTTGGTCATTCATATGGCTTAATTCTGCGCACCGTCATTGATGAGGCTACATCGGCTGGCTGGTCAACATATTTTTGCCCGTGTCTTGCATATGCAACGCAAGGCAATGAGCCGCTTCTGATCTCTGACCCCTCATGCTTGAGGCTAGAGTATATTTGCCTTCAATCAAAGCCATACTAACCTAACTATGTCTATGGCAAGAGACGAGTCTGGATGTGGATTTCTCATGCAAAGAATTTCCAGGATTCAATCTTCAAGATATTCATAGCCCTTAGTGCCACAAGTCTTTAGACGTCAGAGATCGAGGAGTCAGTCTTTCCATACCAGTGTTAGACTTCTATCTGAGAAGCTGGAGAAAGATGGAATGACTCCTGGGCCACCACCAAACTATAGAAAGGAGAGAGGGCCGAATACATCTGAAGAATATGTGTTGCCCTATGAGGAAGAGCAGCATCTCGTCGACCACATCGCCTTCCTTTCGCAAACAGGCCAAGGACATGAGCGTGTCTCAACCGTCACACTTGAATCTTCTAAAAATCCACCAGCTTGTCAGGCTTGAGGAAGATCTTCAACATTGTTTAGGGCTAGGCCATTGGAGGGTTGTGCACGTTGTTTAAACACTTTTGGCTCGACTGATTTGTGGCATGTAGGTAACAGCCTCGAAGAAGACGAATCTACGCTATTTCATGCTCTAGTTGTTCAACAACATCGTATCCACTCTCGCATTTGGCCTTCGTTGTGGGGAAGCGGAAAGCATGGTAAGATTGAAGCTGGTTCTTGTAGATGTCAGACACTAATCGAAAGGCGTTGAGTTGACACGACGAAGTCGTAAGTACCTGCGACGGAAAATTAAGAACGAACAACTTTTTCAAATTCTTGGGATTTAACACCGGCCAAGAATTTCAAGTCATCGAAGAGGGATAGTGGACAAGTATTGACACCACAGTATACAGTAAAAAAGCCGCTCCATGTCCAAACAAAAAGGAAACTAGATTTAGCAAAGCTGTTGGATTATCCAGACGACTCCCCAACCCACAAATTAATGACCGACATAGCAGCCCTAGTCAGCGTCCTAGAGAGAGTAGATTACGAATCCGACAAAGACCAAGTACCACTTTTGAAGGAAGGAATCTATAAAAGCTACGAGATATCATATTCGGCCTCTAGTAAATCGTTAGAGAGTCATCTCGAGTCCCTTAAGTTAGATCTAAGCATTTGCTAAGGTCTAGCTGTGGAGAGGTGCAGCTAATACTATACTATGAGAAACACCTTCCATCAACTTTTGCCCCACGAGTGATTGGCTCAAGCAAATCAGCTTGTTTTCTCTGTGACCTCTTCATAAAAAAGCATGGGAAATATAAAATCTCACATTCACATATGAAGTTCTATCCAAAATGGACAATTCCAGATTGTGACCGGATAACAAAAGCACAGAAGCGCCGTTTTAAAAACATCATTGGAGCAATGGATTCTGATGTTTCGGCACTTCTGAATCAAATGAACCTTTGTATTCATATCATGCTATCATTGAGAGTAGAGTTCATCTCTTACTACACAATAAAAGCGGGAGAGTTCTTTCTTGAATACCTGATGCTGAACGAGCTGCCTCTCCTTTGAATAAGGACCCTTGTATTGAAGTCAGGACGACTTCTACTTCAGAATCCGTAACAAGGGCCCAGTTGATATCTAACACGATCTATTACTTCCAAGACTTTCCTATCGGGGTAATTATCACGCCGTCAACCTCAGACTGCGTATTGCTTGTGGGAAAAGTGGATTACCTACTCGACCTCCAAGATATCTTGCCTGAACACTTCATTATCTCAGAAGCTCTAAGACCTTGTAATTGGTGCATCCAAGTTATTATGTTCAACGTCAGAATGTGTGGAAAAATACTGGCAAAAGCTGAAGCGTTGAAGGAAGAAGTATAAGGCTAAGCACGGCGCAGTAGGAACATCCATAGATCAGTAGAAATAACTAGTTAATGGCGTTTAACTAGTTGAGTGGCTATATCTAAGCAGTTATTTCTTGAGAGTGAACGTCCCGACATATGAAATGAATATAGTATTTTGAATTTGCTTAATTGAGAAATTTCCAGCACAAAAAATATGTGTGGTATAAAGCATGAGACATTCCCTCCGTTATTCTGGAAAGACAGAAATATATGGACCTACTGTTAACCTGTAATCACGTGGTTTATAGTATATCTTCATTCTGGTGGATCTTGGCCCCACTATTTCCTCCGAAATTGCCAATTTATGCTAACCATTCTGGGCCTGTATGGTACCACTTTTGGTCAATATATTGGCACCTAAAATGCCTCATTTTGTACGGATATCGCTCCATTTTAGGTGCCTATCCTTTAATATATGTACTGTAAAATCCTCCTACCTCGTGGAGGCAAGCAATCAAGTCTTCAATTTTCATGTTTTTTGCCCAATTTGCAATCACCCCATATCCCATACATTCGTTGTGATCGAAGGTCAATATATACATCCCTAATAATTCGGTGCCCACTCGCCTCTTTAAAACGCTTCGAATGAGACGTGTTTCTATAGAAGTATCACGGTTATTGGTTCTACCCTGCTGTGAGAAATCTGAGTTTTGCTTCGGAGATGCATTCCTTTAGTTCTTTCTTTTGGTCTCTAGAAGTTATCACCTCGATGTTTTCTTTTTTCTTTTTTTGACTTGCGATCTGCTTGTTTTGTTTACATAGCTAACTAGCAATATGGTGGCTCGCTTAATAACCGAGGGGATGGCAAGTGCATATGCCATTTGGAATATATTTTTTGATAGGAATGATAGAGAAATTCTATCAATTAAGGATTGTCTTTCTTATTTATCTACATTACATATTTTGGTAGTTCCTTTGTTTAGTCTTCTTGGCCCAACTGCTGCAAGGGGTTTAGTCGTATAAAGGGCCGCTGAGTGTGCGAAGTCAACATCGTGATAGTGTGCTGCAGCTATTACACGAGTTCATCGTCTTACCGTCTGACATCTGCTTTAATGTAATTTTGAATACCGTCCAACAAATGCTTCCCTCTTATTGAAAAGAGGTAGAAGCTTGCCACTTAAGGGGTGTAGCGGCTAGTTAGATTTCTTAGTACAGGTGCAATATAGAACCCAATTATACTGTGTGCTTTTGGTGAAGGTAATAAGAGGTAGGTCGAATCTAGGAACAGCATGGAAAAGGCCATGCGGAGTACTAACGTTCTTTTTAAGCCTTACAATTTCCACGCCTTAATATCAGTTCGCTTAGCTCAAATCCAAAAGTCTAACAAAACATTCATCTTGACCACAATATAAAACAAAAGCTCCCACCACGCCCCAAAAAGAGAGAATCAAGTAGTACTTTCAAATCAAAACAGCGAAACTGTAGACACAGAAACCAGGCGAACTGATTTTTTGTATTTGGCGGTAACCTCTAGGGAGGAAACTCTCAGAGCTTTGCTTTTACAACCATGGCAAGTAACCAACTCCCTTTAAAGTTGTTAGGCTGAGTTGCAGCTGTGTGGGTTCGACTGTCCTTACAGGTGCTATCTCTCGGTTTGGCGTGGGAGAGAATTTCTTATTTGGATTTTTAAGTACATAGGTGGATTTGTGGTGTGGTGGTGAATGTAAGGCTACATTTTACTGCCTTGCTATTTCAGGCAAGTACTTGACTAACACTTCTCGTTGAGACCGACTGCCAAAGCGAGGCATTTGTTTTTAAGAGGACTCTCTTGAATACCTTCCTTTTTCTCTTTTTCAATAGTAATTGTTAAGATGGAGTTTAATGACTACTACACGCTATCAGACGGACTGGATAGAAATGCAACTTAATGGCAGCTCCTTGAGCAATTCTAAATTCGATCTCAAATAGCTCAATATGTAGGAAATATAGCTATCACTCGAAGAAGCACGTTT
>JAJONI010000419.1:2990-24795 GCA_022190145.1 Pezicula rhizophila
TGTTACTATACAACAGAGATTATGTTCAATAATTAAATACAGGCTGATGCATGGTTTCATTGACTTAGTGCTCGACTAACTGCTCTCATCACTGGGCGCTAATGTGCTTTACAGCAGCAGTAATGTGCATATCTGCTTAGCTGTGCCATAACCTCGGCCACTTGAACCTGCCTATAAAATACACTATGACCCGTGTCATCTTGCCTTCATTTTTTGGCTTTCTCATCTGCTTTAGCCCTCTTATTACCCCCAATTCATCAAGACTTGTTTCTTCCCTTTATTCCCTTTCTTCTTTCCCCCGGTCTGCGTTCCAACATCATCATTTTCACTCTGGGCAGCACTCTGCCCAGCACTTCCACCACCACCTCCACCCCACGCACTAGTAGCCGGGCTATTCACTCCATAATCACGCCTAACCATTCGTCCATTTCCATATCCGAAGATTGTACTCTGGGGTTTGGCCGCTGGCGGTAACGAAGGGAAGTCTCCTGGCCCACGAGCGCCGGTATTACGGGATGCAGGTCGGGAAGGAGGCGGAGTAGGACGTGCAGACGACGTACCAGAAGATGTTGGAGCAACCCAAGGGATAGTTGTGATTCTTCCGGCGGCCGCACGGCTTGATGAAGCCGAAGATGATTGAACCGGTGTTGGGAGGCCGGGGAAAGGGTTAGATGATGACGCGGCTGAAGGTGCTGCAGTTCCCCAAGACCGAGTTTGTGAAACCGAGGAACGGGAGGATTGTGCAGTCGAGGATTTGAGTTTGAGCACGCGTGTGCTCTTTGCTGGCCCCGACGATGACGATGATGGGGTAGATGATGAAGTGGCTCTGGCCCAGCCTAAAGGTATAGAATTTGAATCGAGACCGCTTGGCCCAGGGAGAGATGGATAGTCTTCATTAATGGCACGCCAGTCATTCCATGCTGTGCGAAGTGAGTCTGCCTTTGCCTTATCTTCGTAGAGGTCTGCAACCTCTCGAATCAGCGTTCCGAGAGCGTTAGAAGAGGTATCAGAGAAGAGCGCAAAAAAAGAGTCTATAAGGGCAGCAGCCGTAAATTTGTTGTTTTTAAAGGAGGATATTGAGTTTCGGAATTGGGTCAGTTTAGTTTGGTCGTTTTGCAGAAGAATAGTCGCTCTTTCAATAACTCCTCTATGCCTTAATTGGCGAGCTTGACCTTCAGGCGAGTTGTCCGTAGTCAAATCCATATTCGCAACCGCGGTTGTCAAGGCCTCAGAATTAGCTGCTGGTCGAGCTACAGATTGCCCTTGTGGTTGTTGCGCGGCGGTTCGTGAAGCCGTTGCTGGAGTTGGTACTGGCGCTGCTGTTAATTGCCCACCAAAGGTTCTCGTCGTCACTGACTGAGCACTATGAATAGCCATCTGCCTCTGGAAAGCTTGCTCATCTCTCCGAAGTGGCTGTGCACTGGAAGGGGGTAAAAGTTCGGCATTTGGATCTCTTCCTCGACCTCTTCCTCTTCCCTCTCGTTGCTCTCGTTGCGACCCGCCTCCTCTTCGCTCCTGCACATATGGCGCTCGGTATTCGAAATTATTCATATCCACTGTCATGGCATCCCGCCGTACATCCTTTGATAGCGTATCGCGATGCTTTTCTAACTGATGTGCCTTAAGATCCATCTCTGAGTCGAAAACAGAAAGTAGTCTATCCTCTCTACATTGCGGTTCCAGACATACGAAGTGGTCCTTCGAGAAATGGGCAGTTAGTGCCTCGTAGTTGACAAAGTACTGCGGTGGTAGTCCAGGTCTCTTGTCACAAACATGACAGCGCTCATGCTTCTCCCTGCAGTGTACAAATAGCTCATCATCACCATAAAATCGTTGCCCACAGAATCCGCACAACGGATGCCCTCTAAAGCCACTTTGATCCTTAGCTCCTGGATTATCATCACCCTTTGACATATGCCTCTGTAGCTCCTTGTCGGCAAAAAGCTCGTGCTCGTGTGTAAATACTTTCTTATGCCGTGTACAGAGGTCACACATCTTTTTGTGATGCGTAGACCTCACATGTCGATGTAGGTCGGGCCACCCCAAACAGGCAATATCACAGTCTCCATCAGGGCAGTTGTACCGTAAAAGTAACAAGGTATCTTCAACGATTTCGTTCTTCTCGTACCGAATCCCTATATTTTCGTCGGTTGTGGTAATATCTGCTGCAGAATACTCTGAATAATTTTTCGTAGCACTGTCTGTGAAGATAACGTATGGGGCTGGCGTCTTGTAGTGTGTTAGTCAATTGCAATAATTCGATGTATTCTTGTGCTGAGACTTACTCTGCAGGTTGCGCAATCCTTAGTCTTATACAGAGCTCTCATTCGCAAAGCGCAAATATGACAGGTGCGGTGATTACAAGGAGCGACAGAATGATGAACAATGCGCGAAGCACAAATAAAGCAGACCTCGGCATCATCATCCTCAACCTCCTCTTCCACCGGCTTGGTCTGTGCAGTTTCATTTGAGAATCTCGTTGAGAGATCACCAGTTGTCATGGTGTTCGAATTTGCTTCATTTGTCGCACGGCCAGCGAACGCGTTTCTGTTCCCACCACGTCCTCTTCTTGAACCACCACCACGATGGCTATCGCCATCAGATCCGCCTCTACCCCTTCCTCGTCCTCTTCCTCTACCTCTTCCGCCTCTTTGCGGTGAATCACCAGGGCCACTTGGAAGATTCGTAGCTTCTTGGACAGATGCCATTGTATCGTGATCCGTGCGTATGTGGCGTATCAAGGCTAGGAGCAATTGTCTTTAGAATTTGGTGCTGCTAGCTATGCTAAGCTTCTTCTCGGTACTGTTGAAGAGCTCACAGGTGGCACTGACGTTGTTGATGTAGGAGTTGCTTCTAGTGGGGTTCACGAAGTTCGCTAAATTTTACAGGAGGAAAATGAATGAATTTTAGTGTCGTTAGCGGGGCAAGGCTGACAGATCATCGGGGAAGGCTGAGTGAGCCTGCTTTCGGCGTGGGAGTCATAGAAACCATTATTGGTCGTCGACTCATGAACTGTTTTACGTGAGCAGAAGCATTAATAGAACGACTCTCTCCCTCGTACTTCGGAAAAGGTAGCTAGTTACTAGGGTAATCTGATGGCAAAGTCAAATACTGATCGCCTGACTAATCGTGCACTTTTTGCCATAAACTTGCCTCTCTAGTGCTTAATAAAAAGACTTGTCCAATAAGTACAGGTACTGATTGCTTCAATTTGCCTATGCCTCTAGACCGGTAATTTGGTATTTTGGCATCATGAAGTTGCCAAACTGAGCCATCCGGGTAGCTGAGTTGCCTTCGTAGCCAAGTACAAGCCAAGCTAGGTACCCAAGCTCAGGAACAACAAGAGAATAGGAAGCGCAGTGCAACCAAGTGAATTCGGGCCAACCTATTATGTGATTCAGACCTCCAAATATCATCATTCATAACGAGCCTTGCTCATTTTATCCTGAAAAATCAGTGCAACGCCCCAGTTACTATTAGCAACCCCAAGCCCCAATAAATACCCTCAGCCATTGCCACAACAGCGAAATCCAAGCTACCATGCATATATGTATCAACCTTTCCCAGACTCCCGATCATTCATCGACAGGATATAGCTGGTTTCCGAGGATCTTGTTCATAGTGAACATATGAACCTTGTCGGTCTTGAAGACCAGTTGCATCTTGTTGTCGCAAAGGATATTCCGCTTGTCCGTAGGGTCCTGTAGGTCGCGAGCTTTGATGTATTCCCATATCTTCTTGACAACTTGTGGTCGAGAGAGCTGTAATTACAATTAGCGTGCCCAAAACCTCCATATGGGAAGTGTAAATTAACTTGAGGGAATGACTTACAGTAGGTTCACCAACTAAATCCGCTAGCGGTGCCGAAAGATGGTATTGTTTCTGTTCCACCTCATCAGTATTCTGTACCTCGCGATGGGTGCGCGGGCTTAGGAACACTTACATGGAAACCGCCCTTCTTGACCTTCTCCTTAGGTTCACCGTCCGAATTGAGCTCAATATCACTATCATCATCCGCCTTGACCTTTTTCTCACTCTTCTTCCTCGGCTTCTTTTTCTCCTTCTTCATAGCCTTAGCCTTCCTGTCTCCACCTCTCGTGGCCCTTGAGCTTCGATTCTCCTGTTCCTGCAACATAGCTGCCAGCTTCTCGTCATCCATTTCGCCCTTCACCGACTTCCGCTTCTTCTTCGGTGGTTCGTCCTCTTCTTCACCAGAGTCTTCGGCCTTAACCACCTTCTCCTTTTTGACTTTTGGTTCGGATTTGATGGTGCTGCCGTTCGTTGGCGGTGGAGAGGAAACGGTATGCGCATTTTCCGTGGAGGCTTTGTCAAATCGTTCCATGATTAGCTCTTGGACAGCTTGCTACACAATAGGAACCGTTAGTGATGACCAAAACCATGCTCGCATTAATATTCCAATCGCTATAGTACCTTCTTTTCCGAGATGTCCTCTTCAATCGCATCCTGAAGTCCCTTGCGGATCTGCCTTGCAGAGATGGTAGTAAGGTCGCCCGAAGCCAGGATTTTGTCGATGATGGCCGCATACTGAGCCCGCTCAGCTGGTAATACTACGAATGCGTGAGAAATGTCTGCAGAGTTGGTTTGGGTGGAGAGAGAGTAGGGGAACTTACAAGACATTGTTACTAGCTACCTGGTCGCAAAAGTGAGGCAACTGTTTCGGTATATTGCGCAACCAGGCTTTGGCTCTGCTGCACCGAGAAAACCAAGGTCGAAAAATCCAGATCTGGAGACCAATTGTGCGAAGGTGAGGATAACAGCGCTTGAAGGTAAGGTAGCTACGGAATTGAGAGGTAGGGCGGCGGTTGCAATTGGGATCGATTTGGCGCAAGAAACGAGGTAGTCTGTAGAGAGCTATTGTATGAGTTTGCCGAGGTTTAAACCCACTTGTGATATGGATTAAGGAGAGAAAGAATGAAAGGCAACAAGAGGAGAGATGGTCTAAGATAGTTGCATCAGAAGTGAATGTCTTGTACAGAGCTTGTTGTCTCCAGTTCGTGATGCGACTCAGGTGGCTGGTGTGTGGCTGAAAGTCCACTTGCCGCAAACGTGCCGAAACCTTCGCTCACAAGCAAAGTGTTGTGCAGAGGTTCGAAGAAATATGCCAAGACAGAAATAAGGAACTGTCAACAGTATTAAAGAGGTATATCCTTATATCAAAGACAAAAGGCGAACGGCCTAGGTAGTACTCAATATGCCAAATCAAATTGGCGAAATACCTAACGTACTGGTAAGCTTGATAGACTACAATTCAGGTCAAGTGAGCTACTCAATTTTTGTCAATTTACTCCACTGAAGTGAAATATCCAAATTGATTGACTTATATATCAAAGGACCTAGCTAACTATATCAAGTGAGTTACTTGAGTACCCCAAAAAAGCAAGCTAAGGTGTAGATAATCTACGACACAAACAGAATCCAACACATTTTCCAGTCCAAATCCCAATTTTCCGATCCCATTTTCCTTCCAAGCCTGAAGTTAAAAAATACCTGGTTCATAATACTCCCGAAAGCGATCAGTCTCATGCCAGTCAACCTCATACACAATGTTCCAACAAGTAATGAGCAGGTTTGGGAACTTCCTCGTCCAAAAACTCAAGTATCCATCAGGTAGGGGCCCCACTTCCTTCTTCAGCCTATCACTCATATCTTCGTAGTGATTTCTTTTGTTTCTAAGGGCTCTGAGCAAATCTAAAAGCCGCGTTCCTAAGATTGAAAATCAAAGTTAGTCTTGTTCCAAATTGCTTAGGTGTTACACTACTGGAGTGGATTACTCAGAATAGAGCAAGTTATTCAAATTAACATACCTGTGTACTTTCTTTGCTTGCCCATGGATTCCACGAATTCCTTGCCAAGAGGCTTGAGGAAATCACCACGGCAGACATCAGGCGCATAACTCTCCAAATATTGGAGAGCCTTTGAGGGTGGGTCACGGCACTCCTTCTCGAAGTGATCCGACACATCGCATAGAAAAAGTAGGCGTTTCTTTGCAGACCAGAAAAAAGGATGAGCCATAACATCTCTGGCTGTAGGACGATGTTTTGGTGTAGACGCAAGCATGGAGCCGATGAGCTCTTCAGCTTCGGCGGCAAAGTCACCAAGTACGGCAAGGCTTTTTAGATTGTATTTGCCCTTGCGAATGTTGACCTCGCGCATATACTTATCGCCACAGTCAAAAGGGTGAGAACCCTTTGTGAGTACGTAGAAAAAGACGAGTCCAAGAGAGAAGATATCGATAGCGCGGGTCGCCCTTCGATTTGGCATTAGCTCTGGGCTTACCAGGTTATGTGAGCTTGAATGGCCATCTGTACTAGCATCAACCATGGATGAACCTTGTTGTGCATCGTCGTCAAGAAGAAGCTCTGGTGCTCGCCACCCAGAGGTGCCTGCAGCGTGAGCAGTAGTGGCACGGAAAGAGGACTGTTCGCCTTCTAATTTCTTGCAAAGTCCGAAATCAGAGACCAGAAGACGTGGCTTATTGTCTTTACCCATGGCGACTAGGATGTTCTGTGGTTTCAAATCACGATGCACGATGCGAAGATTGTGCAAATGTCGGAGACCGTTGGTGATCTGATAGAGTACACTGGGGAGGTCCTGTTCGCCACTCTGTGCGAGGTCTCTATGCAGATGTGGCTTTTCAATGACCTCTGCCAAAGACGCGGGGCACAGCTCAAGGGCAATATAGAGGAAGCCAGCAGCTTTCTGCTGAGCGAAGTAACGAATAACTATAAACCTGGGTTAGTAAATTTTTGTTTCTTCTGCAAAAAGCGACTTACCATTTGGATGGTCGTCGCTTTCTCTAAGCAGCTTCGTCTCCTGTGAAGCAATTTCGGTGAATTGCTCAAGCATCCGTTTCACAGCGACAGGACGGCCATCAAATTCACCCTCGAAGACCATAGTGCCATTGCTGCCTGTACCGATAAGTTTTCCAGTGTCGACTTTTAATGCACCAATCATGATAGTATTCCCCGAGACATCACTTGGGTCGGTCGAAACTGTATGTATGTCTGGTTCTAGGAATTTTCGAGGGCCCATATTCTGCGCATCTCGGACAGCATCTTCGACTGTTGGAGGCATCTTTTGCGGAGTGTCCGATGAGGGATCCTGGGACTCTGCTCTTTTCCCTTTTTTGTGCTTCTGTCCTCCGCGACTTTCATATCTCGCGATGTTAATATAGGTATTCCTGGACTTGACAGGAGCAAAGAAATGAATACATACCGACCCCTTGCACGTTTCTTCTTCTCGGGTTCGTTGGGATTAGCCGTAACCATGGAGGGAGTAGCTTGAGTTTCAGGATCAACAAGAACTACTGGTGTATCTTTAATTTCTGGAATCACATCCTTTGTAGCGCTTCCTTCTGGTGTACTGGGCGGAGCGACCTCGGTGGATGCGTCGACAGGCGGAGCTATTGCGATAGGCTTGTCTTCTGGGATGGTAGGCAAAGAACCACTCTCTTCAGATTGTACTTCTACAGGAGCAACGGAATTGTCGGCCTGGTGGCTGATATGCTTGCTGACCCCTAAAAGGGCAATCCATTTCCAAATACCACCAGAATTACACCATTTGATGATCTCTCTTCGGAACCGAATCAACAAGCCAACAAGGACTAGTATTAGCACCGGATTCTTGAGTAATTCAATCAGGCTGTGTATTAGTCTGGCAGGCAGGGCGCCTACTTGCTCCAACAGAGACGAAGGCGGATCGAAAAGAGCTGGGGTGTGGTCAACCACGACAGGAATGTCACTGATGTTGTCATCAGCGGGTGCGGGAAGGCCTAATGGCGGCCCTGTTGACTCTATTGAATGCAAACCAACTAGGGCCTCTGAGAATTTATTTTGATTTACTCCGTCCCATTGGGTTGAGAGTTGCCGCCAATCCTCTTGATTGCATTGTGCTGGCTGAGACCTATGGACCACGAAAGGATACTGTTTGGCAGACATAGCATACCAGCTTCCGGCTTCGGTATGGTTGAGAAAAATACTGCTTTGTCGGACGTTCTCCGACACATCATCGTCTTCGGACAGTGGTGCCATTGGTTGTGGAAGAACCATAAGCTCTGGATTTTCGTCATTATCCCAGGGTCGAGCAACATCAAACACCCGGACGACGGGTGCTGAAAACTTGTGCTTGAACAGCGGGCGCTGGGTGTTGTCGTTGCTCGGTGCATGGTCAACGCCGAGGACTGTGCCATCGTGGCTGCTGTAGACATATTTGCCATCATAGGAAGCTTGGTATTGCTGGAAAAGATTGGCATTGTAATTGTTGTTATTTGGAGTCCACTCGGAGAACTTCAGCTCGGCAATTGGATGGCTGTCATCTTTGTGGCGGATATTGACTTTGTATTCCGTTCTGCCCAATGTTATTGTAGCACCCGTGCATTCTTCACTCTTGGGATCAATGAATTCATTTGGGCGTAAGCAACTGTCTTTTTGGTCGTCCGTGGATCCGAACCAATTCAGTACATTTCCAGTACGAGCATCAATGGTGACTGCTGACGTCTTCTTCTCTCCCGTATAGACAATTCGAAGATGGTCGTCCGAGTATGGAGAGTACACCTCTACAATCTCCTTCATTGTGAGATCCATACTCACAACACCCGGCATTGAAGGTCGGTAGAGGTATATACTCCCATCTCGACTGGGCTCAATGATCCATAGGTAGTCGTCAATGTCTTTGTAATCTTCATCGACTATGGATCGATTCCGTCGATGATATGTGGTTTCCACCATGGGACGATCCCACTCCAAGGCCCATTTCTCCTGCCCGGTCTTCCTATCTCTCGCGTATAGTTTTCCATCGACGGTCGCCAGCAGTACAAAATCTTCAACTACCCAATCCTCGAGACTCCGCGCAACCTGCGCTGTAGATAGGGAGTTTCGGGGAGAAGGGGCTCTGACGGCTAATTGTGCCGGAGCCAAAGAAGTCGCGACGGCGCTCGCATCGTTATGTTTGAAAGGGTAACCCTGATCATTCAAGGTGTGTCGTTTTGTGTTTTTCCGACGTTCATGTGTAAGAGGGACTTCGAGGGACTGTTGTGGCACTCGTGTAGCTTCGAGGGTGTGTGACACGTCCCGGTCGAGCCCACCTTCAGGAGGAGACTCATACTGCCGTTGCTGTCGTTGCTGCTGCTGAGCTTCGACAACAACCCCTGGAGATATCAGGAGAAGGCCAGCGATGAATAGTCGCTTGAATGACGGGCCATGCCGTCGCTGCATATCGTCCTACAACTTTGATGGATCTTGACTGAGACTTCGCACACAGCGAGGTCTGCGTTTCTGTGTCCTTCGGGTTGATTCTGACGCGAATTCACACTAAATTTCCCCGAGGCCCTGGAAGCTCTAATACTGCGGGGAAGATGTCACGTTTGGCGAGGGTTGCAAGAGCATCTGCTCGCTCTAAAAACTGAAGATGGAAGATTTTGATCGCACGCGGTGGGGGGGGAGGGAAGGATGGTAAATAATTTCAAGAAGGGATAAGATGTTGTTGGATGGCTGGGTTTGTTGGCTTGTGCGGAGGGATGAGTTTCACAGTGGCTGACTGAGCTGACGAGGTTTGACGGGACACGCTAAAAAGAACGGCCCCATCCGAGACTGCTATATTCAGATCAAACACCCCACACTTTCGATCTTTTTTTCGACAGGTTTCAGGGACAGGAGGAAGATGGGGAAGATAATGGTGATAAGAAGACAAACGGCAAGATGATTTTCTAGCAAGTATAAGGCTCTTCTCTTCAAAAAGTAGCTACGAGCTCCGTTATTCACAGCAAGAACAGTTCGTGCGTGTATCATCAAGGGAACCTCGGCTACCGAACGGTTCAATCAACATGCAAGGCAGATCCAGCAAGGATACCAAGGAGGGCGTAACGACTTGATAAGACTAAGGTGAGTCAAGAATTTAGACATTACATTTGAGAACTTAGCACCAAGACAATTCTGCAAGGTGCCGATGATCTGATATTGGTACTACCAAACAGTATCTAGCCTCCGTGGCAGAGCTACAGTAACACACAGTGGTGTACTTCAGCCAGCAAGTGTTGCCTCTCTGGATTCAATGATCTGCTCGATGATGGATTAACTTTCCGAGCAAATGCGACAGATTGATTCTCGACACTTCTACTTTTCTTGGGGTGTTTTAAGCTGCTGATAAGGTTTATAGACATAGAATGTATGATCCACATATGAAATCAAATCATGGCTGCCTTCAAGTTAGCCCTTATGAGAGAGGACGGGCACTTGGTATCCAACTTGATTTCGAAGCTGAGATTGAAATTTGAAATTGTGTAATATGTAGGCAGTCAAATGTACTGCAAAGCCATGCAAAGGCACCCGTTCCCAACCAGAGAATTTCAAATCCAGCGCCAGGTATCATGCCAATTTTCCTTTCCTGCCGACGCCGTGAGTTCTTCTCTAAACTCAAAATCATCGCATCAAGCCGTTGTGCTACTCTGTATCCTCACTAACAAGCCAAGCCCAAGTCCACGACAAAGTCTATGCCTATGCCTTCTTCCCAAACAGAAACTCCTTTCCCTTGTCAGCCAGTCCCTTATGTTGTCCGCCACTAGCCTTCTCCTCCTCGATGGCACTCTCCCACTTTGTGTTCTCCCGCCTTGCATTCTCGACCTCATCCTGACTGGGCTTAAAAATATTCGCAGCCCCACCCCGTCCAACATGCGTGCTACTGGCTGATTCCCTTCGTGGATGACCAACTACATCCTGCGCACGGCGGGCTTCGATAGGATCCGTGTTCTTTGCCATGTTTCCTGAGCCTCCACGTCCTGTGGTGTAGACTTCGCTTTTGAGCGTTGGAGTTTCAAGGCTGATAGGGTCGGAATCGCTGGCTGAATGGCCCACGTTTCCTGCGCCACCTCGGCCGTGAGATATACCAGTTTTACGAGATGAAGATGAGCTTCTGCGGCCTTGTTGAGCGAGAGAGGTGGGGATTGCTGCAGACATTTTTGATATTTTGGCTGCTAATTGGTGTCTACGGTATGTGGTTGTGGATTGTCGGTGTTGATTTGAGGTTTGACGAGTGTTGAAGTTGGAGTGTTGAAGCGGTTGATGTCTTTGAGGATGGATTTGAGTTGGAGCCAGTGAAGATTCCTTGAGTCGAATGGTATAATGAATGACTCGGTTGATATTGAGTTTTTCGTGAATATGAAAGAAAGGAACAGAGAAGCAGCCTTACTAAAAGGCGGGGGGGAAGAGCAAACTTATAGCTAAGATGCAACGGCACAGAGCAACAAACAAACCGATTCATTCACTCACCATTTTCCCTAGGTAAAGCCGCAGCAAGGTAAGTACTTACCAAGACCAAACCATTGTTACCCAATCAAAAACTCCCTACCACCATGTGTCCTACCTAAAACGCCATCTAGAAAGAAGTGCCTCGGAAGCTACGAACCAACATGTAGTCAGGGCCACTGAAAGCACCCAGGACCTAGCCGCCCCAAAACCAACCAAGCACCGTGAAGTATTTCTGTTACCCAACTTCCAAGTTACATCCGTCATGATCCATGACAACTAAAAGATGATGCAAAGTAGCAACAGCAGAAACAGGATACGGTGAATCCGAGCACTGTAGGATACGCTGTAAGGGTGCAGGGCGAGAGTGCGGAGAAGAGGACGAAAATGATGAGACTAAACGTAATGAAAACGCCCCTCTGGTTGACTCTCGTGATGTGCAAAAAAGATCTTTGCAATGGCGCCATGGGACTGAAATTAAAATAGCCCATTGCGTCCTCACCACCGCAATGCAAAATCAATGGTAAAAAAGCACCTCATAAGCCTCGGTGACGGGGAAAGTTTGTTAGAACCCAGTGCCTATCGAGTTCAAGACTTCAGACGCGTTCTTGTGAGGCTCTTTAATAGTGAAGCCGCAACTTACACAAAAATCCCATTCAGACGACAACTAGTTTTCGAGTCAGAGAGATTTCTGTACATGATTTTCAGGTACGCCCCGCATAAGTGAAAATTGTGCTGGTGGAGAAGGCATGATGTGACGTCTGATCAGAAGAAAGGAAGGGAAGAAAAATCTTCTCCTAGTGGTACGTCTACCGAGAATCCGGGGATAGCTTCGAATTTCACAGTAGCCTTGAACAGGGGTCAACGTTAGTCAAGCCACTGTAGGTCTTTTTCTCCGACAACCGGACGGAAACTTTTAATAGGAAGTTCGTAGACAGAGGATGCTACAGATTCATTAAAGTTCCCAATGGTCTTTTTTTTTAATAGAGGATTTTGTTTAGAAGCCGTTGAATCAATCTTGAGTCTGCATGTTATTCTACTACTTAATCTAACTAAGCAATTGTTTTCGTGGGGTCCTAGGACTGTACGAAATGCTTTGTAAGAGATCGTTTTGATTAGGGTTATGTTAACATATAAGGGAGGGTCCACTTCAATCAAGTGAGTTACTCACGCCCATCTGCTAAATCTCAATACGAATGGATTCAGAACGGCCTTCTACAAAGTAATTGACACGACAAGGTATACCAATTCCCTCGACGGGCCCTTCTACCTTACGCCTTCATTGCTATCATATAATCATAAAGTTGAGATCAACCTCCTCCAGGTGATTGCGTCTTAATAATTGTTGTTTCGAACCCGAGTTCCTCAAAGTTGGAGGCTCAATCATCATCATCCCTTCCATCGCCATAGTCTCCGAGTAATATGTCGTCCTGCCCAGGCACCCCCAAACTGATCTTCTCAGTATTTCTTACCCATTCAGTCTCAACACGAAAGAATATCCACATCCACCTCCTGCCAACCTCCAGCACTTCCATCAAAAATATTCCACTCTCAAAATCAGCAAAATGGTCTAAATGAGGTGATAACTTAAGAGACCAAGTGCAGCGAAGCAGAAGATCTGTGATTATTGCTCCATAATAGAGCTCCTGGCTTGGAAAATAGAGACGGGAGCGTAGCCCAAATGGATGTTGATGAGAGGACCGGGCCGATGAAAATAGAGTGAGATCCCAGTCCTTTGCGACGTCCCAGTAGAAACTGTAAAAAGAATTGACGAAGACTGCTAGCAACCATGCTCGATAAAGGGAGGTTTTTGACATGCCTACATTCTCGTGATTCAGGCTCATATTTCTCTGTAGGGCTGAGAAAATAATCACTGGAAATGCTGAAAAGTACTTCAGCGCATTGGCAAGGTGCTGGCCCCCCCATCCACTGGCTCCTATTCCACCATTCTTCCTATTCGATTCCTTCACGCGCATGTATTCAGTTACACATTGACGAAACCGGATTATGGAAGGGATGGCAATGATGATGGGTACCTAATGTAATTAGCAATGTAACACGAATTAGTTTAGGCAGTTTGAAAGTACCAGGTACTGGCCTCCACAACCTCGATCTGGTTGTTTTGTTGCAGCACCAGAATTGAAGTACATGCATATTGCGACAAATAGATCCGCGATTATTTTGGCATAGGAGGTCAAGACATCTGCTAACAGTATATCGCCGAACTTCCCCTCTCCAGCCTGCGCAATGCCACCAATTGATACCCGTTTTAGCGTCGCAAGGAACCGTTTTCTACCCACGGGAGAGAAGTGTCGGAGGGGTGAGACAAATATGAATAGTAGGATCCAGAGGTAGGAAAGGGGGAGGAAGTCGTAGTATATAACCAGCTCTGGCGACCGGTGACTAAGAGCCCAAAAGAAAAGGAGGGAGAGCACCAAAGGAATGGAGAGGAAGGCGGCGAGACGGTAGGTTGTGAGGTGATGGGATGGTTGAGTGTGCGATTGTCTTGGGGGGTATTGGATCAATGCTGGCACATCCTATAGATTATCTAGTTAGCTTTGGTGGCCTAAAATATAGTGCTGGAGTTGGAACCACCAATCCAGTACTTGCTACGTTGCTCTTTCGGTACATCCTTTATAAGATGCCATCGTTGTTGCTGGTAGTGTAGGGTACGTGGCGTTCAGAGCCATAGAGCAATCCAAACTTTGTAATTGAGAAGGACCTCCTAGCATCGCAGTGTGCAAGGAGTAAGGGGATTGTTGAAGGAGGACTAACTATTTTAAAATAGGACAAGTAGTGTAGATTTGCGCCCCAAGCCCAAACGCCTATAGATGAATTAGCTCTCTGTGTATGTTCTGAGTAATTCAGTTATGTCGATGGGAGTTATGCGAAAAGAAGAATGCCTACCAAGAACTATGGTCAACGCGACTCTATACGGCAGAGGAAGTGTGAGACTGAAGCCATCCAATGGATTTTCTACTTTTGGGTCGCCGTCCATTGTTATCTCGGGGGATCACGCCTCATTGAGACTGCTAAGGAGTGACTGTGGTGAGTATTGAGACCTGGTGAATGTTGTATGGAAAAGTTGTATTACCCCGTTTCGAGGTTGCGCATACATAGTTGTACATGTCCAGAAATAATTCGCCCAGGGAGTGCAAGGGGTGGGGCGGAGAGCGGAGCCGGAAGAACCCTGCGGGAAGCTGATGGAAACACCAAAATATTTTGTCGCGACGCGTTGGACTTCATCAGAACGCTGAAAATCCCCAAGTACGGCTTCCCTCACTTTCTGCAAAGGGGAAATTACTGATTTCTGCACCACAGAGACACGAATATGGCTTCTTTCAACCCAACCCAGATTTTCGACGATGGCACGACCGAGGAGAAAGGAGAGAACGCACGTCTCTCCGCCTTTGTGGGAGCTATTGCTGTTGGAGACCTGGTAAAGAGCACCTTAGGACCCAAGGGCATGGACAAGATTTTGCAGTCAGCTTCAACTGGTGAAATTATGGTCACGAACGATGGTGCTACAATCCTCAAGTCTATTGCGCTCGATAACGCAGCAGCGAAGGTCCTGGTCAACATTTCCAAGGTCCAGGATGACGAGGTTGGAGATGGAACGACTTCTGTCACAGTGCTGGCGGCTGAGCTGTTACGGGAGGCAGAGAAATTAGTTGACAAGAAAATTCATCCTCAGACCATCATCGAAGGTTATAGAATAGCAAGTCAGGCCGCCTTAGCGGCATTGGAGAAATCTGCGGTTGATCACAGTAAGAACCACGAGGCGTTTAAGAAGGATCTCCAGGCCATCGCAAGAACAACTTTGAGCTCCAAGGTACTCTCGCAGGATAGAAATCACTTCGCAGAGCTGGCATGCGACGCTGTGCTTCGGATGAAGGGCTCTTCTGATCTGAGCCACATCCAAATTATCAAGAAGGCAGGCGGAAAACTTAATGACTCATACCTTGATGAGGGTTTCATTTTGGACAAGCGGATAGGTGTTAACCAGCCAAAGAGATTAGAAAAAGCTAAGATTTTGGTAGCAAATACTGCGATGGATACAGACAAGATCAAGATTTTTGGTGCCAAGGTGAAGGTTGGCTCCACCAGCAAGCTTGCTGAGTTGGAGAAGGCAGAGAAGGACAAGATGAAGGCGAAGGTTGATAAAATCAAGGCCCATGGTATCAACTGTTTTATTAATAGGCAGTTGATTTACAACTGGCCCGAGCAGCTATTCTCTGACGCTGGAATCATGTCCATCGAGCATGCCGATTTTGATGGCATTGAGAGATTGGCTTTGGTAACTGGCGGTGAGATCACGTCCACATTTGACCACCCAGACCAGGTCAAGCTTGGCCAGTGTGATCTCATTGAGGAAGTTATTATTGGCGAGGATACCCTCATCAAATTTTCTGGTGTCGCAGCTGGTCAGGCTTGCACCATTGTCTTGCGAGGAGCTACCGAGCAGCTTCTTGATGAGGCCGAAAGATCACTCCATGACGCTCTTGCAGTCTTGTCACAAACTGTCAAAGACCCAAGAACGACTCTTGGTGGAGGATGTGCAGAGATGTTGATGGCAAAGGCTGTTGATGGAGCAGCATTGAAGGTTGATGGAAAGAAGCAGATTGCTGTCAGCTCGTTTGCGACAGCCCTTCGCCAACTGCCAACCATCCTCGCAGATAATGCAGGATATGACTCCAGTGACCTTGTTGCCAGGTTAAGAAGCGCAATTTATGACGGCCTTACCACCTATGGTCTGGACCTGCTCACACCGGGCGGAGGCATTGCGGACATGAGAGAGTTGGGAATTATCGAGGCATACAAGCTGAAGAAGGCAGTTGTGTCATCAGCCTCTGAGGCGGCAGAAGTAAGTCCCTTAACCAATGAATCCTGTGGTATACTAACATCGTTTCAGCTTCTTCTTCGGGTGGATAATATCATTCGCAGTGCACCAAGGAAACGCGAGCGTTGAGCAGAGATTTAGAGCGGTGTGAAAGAAATACCTTCTGTAATATGACGACCTCAACAAAATAGTAAAGAAGAGCAAAGCTGGGCCACTTGTACCATACCATAGATCACGTCGGATGAATGAATGGATGACCCAGAAACGTCGTGATGATAATTGGTGTAAGGCGTCCAGTGTAGGAACCTAGGTACGTTTCGTACATGACATGCAAAAATGTAATATGCGACACGTGCTGCCATAAACAATCAAACACGCCTGCACCCCACCTCCTCTGTACCTTGTTTGTCTGATAGGAATCTACCTACCTACCCACGTAATTTCTAGTACCTTTCCCACACAGGTCC
The DNA here is from genome assembly GCA_022190145.1 of Pezicula rhizophila. NCBI lineage: Eukaryota > Fungi > Ascomycota > Leotiomycetes > Helotiales > Dermateaceae > Pezicula > Pezicula rhizophila. The sequence goes on from JAJONI010000419.1 coordinate 19,556, forward strand.
TAAAGCGGGCGAAGCACCCCGCTATCCTCACCGCAAAGCTGTCAGAGGCACATGCACCCGTTGCAGGCGCACTGCTAGTAGCTTCCGAGTCCGAGGGGCAGTTCATGTTGACCACGACACGACGTTTCCTACTAATCGTAGGCGTTACCGTTTCCCGCTTTAAGCGATAGATTATTGCGAAGGGGCCGAATGAGGGGCTTGATATGGCTTGCTCAGCGGCTAATTCACCCCTGCCTAGTCGTTAACAGGGCTGGGCGGAAGCGTAGAAATAGTTGGGACTACTGCAAACTCGGCACCGGATGTTCGAGAAAAAGCGATGCTATAGCTACAACACAGGACGGTATGCGCAGCCTTCAGGAATCTCCTGTAGCGACTTTCAGAGCATCACATCGCTACAAGCAAGTACAGTGCTTGATTTAGAGCTCTCTCATCTCAAGCTGCTTGTAAACCACGGCCCTTCTTACGCTGCTGCTCGACATCTCCGCCAGCACCTTCAGCTCCTCCAGCTTGGGACTGTACCGAGGCCCGTGCATTGAGGATCCTTAGGGCTTCCTGACCCTGTCGATAGCCTACGATTTTATCGCCAACAACTGTGCTGGATAACTGTGCGCATACCGTCAAGCTATGCTGCTTCTGTACTAGAACGCGGCGACACCATGTTGAACTTACTGGCCTTGTTTCCTCCTCCTCGTTGAGTCTTTCTTTTCTTGTTTTTTTTTCTTTGGTCTTTAAGCCATCCACTGCCATCCAGGACCAAGACATCGATCCCTCGAACCGCCCGAGAGAGAGAGAGAGAGAAAGAGAGATCGCGACCATTGTGAGCTTTTTTACCCACAGCAGCAGTCCGAGAGGGGTAATCGTCCAACGCGCAAAGCAAAAGGTTCCCCTCATTCGACCATCGACAGGGATCTACCTCGATTTACAATTTACCTCCCGCTGTCATCCTGACAAACTTCTTTGTTCAGTTCAACTGGAGAAAAGCTTAGCACACTTCTTTTCCATCGCCTGCAAAACCTCGATCCCAGCATTCGTTACATTGCATCTCTATATAAAAGTCAAACGCTCTGGACGCGAACGGGGACACCATGCCACCCTATTCCAACCCGCCCGCGCTTTCGCGGACGGACGGTGGCAGGAAATATGCGTGAGTTTTGAGCACAGCACAGCGCTGCGCCTTCGTTATCGCCATTGCGACAGCCGTAGCCGTACTGATCTCTCTCTATGTGCAGACTCCTGGTCGAGCAGCAGCCTCAGCGAGCGAGGATGTGCGGCTTTGGAGACAAGGATCGCCGTCCTATTACCCCTCCACCATGCGTTCGTCTGGTCATATCAGATGCCCAAACGGGTGTAGAAATCGACATCAACTCGATCGAACACAGCATGTATGTCCTGAATGTTGATCTATGGGACGAATTCGCCAGTCGCGAGGTGAACCTCGTGAGCCACTCTCCCACCACGCCTCATATTGGATCATCTACGGCAAGCTCATACGCTGAGATTCCCACTGCCATGGCCCACTCCTACAGCCCTGGCGTGCTCCCGGGAGGTGGTAACCCCGCCATGCTTCCCAACAGCGGACGGCCACAGATGCAACAGATGTACCCTCCAGGCAATCCTTCTTCTGATGTTGCTACCTACAATGCTCCTTACAATCCATACCCAGGTCCGCCGCAGGTCAGTGCCTACTCTCAGCCTCAGCAACCCAATGGAAATGGCCATTATGCTCCAATCAGCCAGCAGCAATATCCTCCACGTCAACAGGGACCTAATGATTATGGACCAGGACAACATAACGGTTATCACCATCCTCCGATAAACGGATATGGTCATGGACATCAAAGTGCACCACCCCAGCAGAGCTATTATAGCAACCAGCATTACATACCAACTGGAGAGGTTGCCCCCAGAAACCAATCTTCCTTACGTGCGCCAACTGATTATATCCCAAACGGGGAAGTGGCCCCACGTAACCAGTCTTCTTTGCTCCAATACAACAACGGACGTCCTGGGTTTGAACCTCAGACACGGCCGGTCAGCTCCACTCCTCCTAGTGGCATGTACACTCGAAACCTCATCGGCAGTCTTTCTGCCAGCGCATTTAGACTGACGGATGTCAATGAGAGGATCGGGATCTGGTTTGTTTTACAGGACTTGAGCGTTAGAACAGAAGGATCTTTCCGGTATGTATATAACCTTTTTAATATATATCTCAATATGTTTGTTCTATCTGTTACCCTCTACTTTTAGGAAGATAGCAAAACAAAACAAAAAGCTAACATGATACAGACTTCGGTTCTCTTTTGTCAACGTTGGCCTTCCTTCCACAGCGCCAGATGGTACCCCTGCCAACAACGGTACCAACTCGATCGTCAACACTGGAAAGGCGCCTGTTCTAGCCCAAACATTTTCCGACGTCTTTGTCGTGTACTCGGCCAAGCGTTTCCCAGGTGTTGTTGAGAGCACTCCACTATCCAAATGCTTTGCTACTCAAGGCATTAAGATTCCCATCAGAAAGGACGCCCAGAATTCCAGGGCTAATGGCGCAAATGGAGCCAATAGAGATGATGAAGATGAGGAGTATTAGGGACTGACTGATTTATGGACTAATGGGCTTTCGACAAATTCAATATATACAGAATTGTGGTGGTTTGCTGAATATCTCTGCTATGTACAGGCGTGTTGGATGGCCTCGTGGATCAAAAAGATCATCTATTGGGCGTGCGGAGTGCTGAGGAGTTTACGGATATGAATGAACGTCAGGGGGATATCTTTATACCAAGGAATACACAATTCTGAATTCTGTTAATTTCCTCATTTTCTCCAACCGCAACATGGAATCGTCAATGGTTGGCCGCTTGAAGTAGTACGTAAATAGTCACTCTCTCGCAGTAGTGGCTGTTCCACCGGTAGATACCATGCCCAGCTGTCTGTAAGGCACGGCCGTTTTGTGGTTGGCTAGTGCTTCTCCGGAGAGAACCGAGCAACAGTGGGAGAGCTATAATAGATTCTGCTTAAGCTGGCTAACCGCTAGTAGAGCATCACTAGCAGGGGAGCCAAGGGAACAGGCTGTTCTGTGCTCCTGCCGGCAGGTCCCAAGATATAGGTCGATGGACAAGGTTAAAAATACTCCTTGCGCGGTGTTGTTACACAGACTCTACTTTTTGATTCCTCTGGACAAGTACTTACTATATAAGTATTGTCGCTAAGTGGTGACATACAAACCACTTCCGATTGGGAAAACCTTTAGGAAGATCAGCAATGAGCTTACACGAAGTGATTCCTAGGTGTAGGCATACTTACCGGTAGACAGGTAACAGTCTAAGCGGTTCGCAGCGGGCATTAAGTATTTAGGGGAGTGCACTGTATGTAGTTCGGTGGGTGCGGTGCGGTGCGATGGAGATCTTTAACGATGTTCGCTTGAGATACTGTATGTGTATGGTCGTACTTCAATGTACTACTACTGCACGATACAAGCTGTATCCTTGCCGGGAACCGATCAAGAGTGGTGTAGTGCAGTCGGTGTAGTTGTTATTTAGTCTAGTTTCGCGCTTGCAGACTTGCGCGCGGCGGGAGGTAACGACTACTGTAGGTAGCTCTGTGGCTTTTACCTTCCCCGTTATTTCTAATATATACCTCTATTATTTATCTTAATTCGGATGTATAGCTACCTTATCGAATCACGTATCCTTGCAATTGGTAAAACTGTCGATTTGCTGTGTCTTTGATATGACATGTACCGTACCCACTCTTCTCTGCGTTTACTTACTGCTCTTGATCATTGATGCATAATAGCTAAGTAACCTGGTAGGCTGAGTGGACATTGGCATGCTGATCTTTTTTTTGTATATGCCCGCTTGTAAAATTTTTCTTTATGCAGGCTACGCAGCACCAGCAGTCGAGGTCTATGCAAGCCAAGGATGAGGAGGTCCTGTCCTGTTGAGGCCGAAGGTACCCGTTGAAGAGAGGAAGAGTGCTCATGCGCTTGCTAGGTTTTCAGGTCGAGGAAGAGTAGGTAGGTGTATACCTACCACTGGACGTGGAGGTTCAAGTGGGGAGAGCTGTTGGAGGTGTATGAGGGATAAGTTAGTCTGTGTTTTTGATGTTGCTGGGGAGGGGCTAGTACGCCTAGGTGAGTTGCATCTTTTAGGGCGATTTTTGAGGAGACAGGTTGCTGACGGGGTATTTATTGGTTAGGAGGAATGAGTTTCCACCACTAGCCATGGGAGAAGAGCTCCCCTCCTGTTGAAAGTGGTTATACACCTGAAGTTTTCTTGTCCCTTATAAAGAGGATGGTAACGAGCATCGAGCTCCTGCGTCACAGGCTTCACTATATTCAACAAGAGAGAGTAACGAGGTTGATCATATCGGAAATGGGATTCTGGATCTTTTTGTTGAGAGTCTTTCTCCAAGTGATTCTGTGGGGGCAAGCTCCCGTGGAGACTTCTTGAGCAGAGTCAGACAATCCATGCTCCTCGATCCAGCCCAAGGATCTAGTGGCTCAGGACCATTTCTTCCGAATGAGTATCCCCAAAGCTCAAAATTCGACCTGTCAGATCCAATGGACGCCAAGAAGCTGTCCGATATTTTCCACCACGAGAAGTAGCTGAGTTCCTTGTCTCCACATTCTTCGACCACGCCGTAGACAGCTTCTATGTCCACTAGCCTTGGTTCATGAGGAGTTTCAGGAACTTCTTTGTCAATTCAAGATCAAACTAATTACCCGATATCCGATTCATCTGTATAGCATTTCTAGTCTTCGCCGTAGGATCTCAACTCGCCCACTTCAAATCTCGAGGAAAGGAAGTCACAACAATACCTGAATCTCACACAAAACAGCAAAATCTAGGCCTACAATTCTACAAACATGCTCGTCAATTATTTCCTGATGCTATGGCGAAATACTCGTTAGTTCAAGTTGCTCTTTTAATGGCTATCTTTGAACGTCCATCCAGTGCGTGGGATTTGGCTTATTTTTCAGTGGGTCAGTCTTTAAGAATTGCTATTTCTAATGAGTTTCATCGGAAGACGAGTGTGAATGGGGGAAATGGGGAGATTTTGGAGACTCGTCATAATTACCATTATGCTTGGATTATGATGCGTAGAATTCCTCTACTGATTCTTGTTTGTGAGAAACTGAAGAAGTCGTTTATTTCTTCTACTTCCTAATCAACTTCTGCCGCCCAGACATCTTCAATACCATTCTTAGTTAAGACACTAATTTTAGAATAAGGTAATAGGTT
>JAJONI010000420.1:8191-24783 GCA_022190145.1 Pezicula rhizophila
GTACCTCCAAAAATAACATATTGACTCTAGGTCCCATACATAGCAGTATACACAGAAGCCAAGATAAGAAGGAGAGCAGTACCTCAATCTAATCTAACTTTCCAGATCAAATTATATCTTAACCAAGCTTTACCTCTCCTCGACTCAACTGCGACTTGGGCTGCTTCAAGACCCTTTTATCTTTTTTTCTTCTTCTTCTTGAATGAGGGCATCGAAAGAATTTCTTTCTTTCTTTCTTTTTTTCTTGGAAACAATTCATATTAGGTTTTGCGGTAATGTAACTTCATGGATAATACAATTTCCACTTTTTGATAACTCCCCAGGTTTACCCAAAGCTATACACCACGGTCCCCTCACTGAAGGAGAATAGGAAACAAAAAAGGAGAACGATAACTACAGAAAGACCACCCCCCACAGCCATCACCGCAGCTTAAGATCTACCCGCATTCCCCACTCTCCCAACCAGCGCCGCACATCTCCCTCCATCCTCCATCCTCTCCCACATCATCCCGCTATAATAACCCAGTTACCCTGCCTCAAAACACTAACGCCAAAAACTGTCAATAATTTGATAGTAGGTAACCTGCTTCGAAGAAAACTGCATAATTACAGTTTGCGTATCAATTGACATAGTATGCTTCTGCGTGGAGCTCTGTGTACTAGGCTCATCGGGTGCACGAGGCCCAGATACAATAAGCACAATATTAACTATTACCACAGGGCCTATGATGCTGTTGGCGTGCTTCTTTGAATAGATGCTGAGTTTGGAGAAGGGTAGGAGGAGGGGAGTGCAATTGAAAGGGTGCTGGGAGCGTGGCATGAATAAAGTCACTGGGGACAGACGAGCTTGACTAGAGATTGCAACAATACAAAGCGTTGCATACCAGGAATGATGATAGGCGCTGAAAAACTCATTATGGCTCATGAACCTAGCCTCCTACTCCATACTGTGTAGTTACTGATTCATAACGTTTTTGGTTCTGTGGCTTGCCTCTTATTACCACAGACCATCTTGCAAAAGCTTGTAGCGAATGGAAACAAACGCATGCATTTCGCTTTAAATGCGAACCCTGCTCCGGGGACTACCAAAACACCCGAATCTACTGTCTGCCATGATATCCTGGTATATCTTCCCTGGCCGGGCAAGATTAGCGCTATTGTAGCATTTAGATAAATTTCATATCCGAAAGGGGATCCTTGATTCGCAAATCGAGCGCTGCTGATGCTCGGTACTAGATTTATATTTCATCGCCTGAGATCAAAACTTGAACCTCTCGCCGAATCAATACTCGGTCTGATGGAGCCTGGAGTTCTCAGAGTTAGCAATACTTCTTCCAGTTGAATTTAAGAGTGTAGGACATGATTCGCGAGCTTTGACACATATTCTAACCTCTAGAATCATGTCTTAAAGCTCATGAATCAGCCTAGACAGGAAATTATGGCTCAGAGAAGGTCCTTACTACTCGAACTTCTGCGTCGTCTTGCACGCTGTTCATTTGGGCTTGATGGATGCAATCCCGATTGCCTTGCAAATAGATTGAGTATGTCCGTCAACGAGATCACACCAGTCAGTTTTCCAGAGATTCGAGCTCCGGGTAGCGTTGATGCAGAGACGGGGAAACTTGGTTGCAAAAGTGGCGAAGACGGAACAGATCCATTATGTCCAGCTAAGACTACGTGTGAAGCTGACGGACTTAAAGGCGTGGTTGGTGATGGAGATGCAGATTCCACAACCCACATTCGATGTGATCTTGTAGCGACGAGTTTTGCAACAGTGTGCTGAAACGTTGAATACGGGTTGACATGGAAAACGGGATAACTGTCACGACCATTTTCGACTCCACGTTCTGACAAGATCACACTGATGAAATGGATGCAACTTGACTTGAGAAGTGGGATGCTGCTGCTTTTCGTGAGTAATTTTGTGTCTGCGGTAGAAATGTTGCCAATAACATTCAACGCGTTATCCACAACAGCCAAACTCGTCAGCCCTTCATTGCTCATCAACTGAAGAGCTTCCGTCAATGGTTTGTCGCCGCTAGAGAATTGTTAGCGGGATTCTTACTAGAAGGTTTTCCTCGAGACTAACTTAATTGCTATTGCCTGATGTGTGCCAATGTTTAGATCTCGCAAAATGACCGGATAAAGCTGTTCAATACTAGGAAAACTGCTGGCATTATCCCACAAGAATTTCACGAGTTTCAACTGACTTAGAACTCCTATAGCGTCAGATGATCCTTCTTTGCAAATCAGAATGCGATGTACACCACTGCCGAATATTTCCGTAGCCTTTGAGAGATCTGCAGATTCAGGCAGAGTAACAATTGGATCTCTGTTAAAGAGGATTGAGGCATCTCGAAGGGAAATGGACTTGTGCAATTGAAATTTTTTCGTGATCTCATCATACAAGTCCTTTCGATTTTGATCTGGATGAGCGAGACCTAGCACAGCTAGGAGATACGCATTGAGATCGCTGTAATCAAAGGTACCACGAACAGTTGTATCGGAGGAATCGTCGCGGAGGAGGACAACGTTCGGAGGGCCGGATTCGATAAGAAGCTAGATACTAATGTTAGCTAAGGCAGCGGCGCAAGGCTTAAAGAGTCATATTCCTGTCTGCTGAAGTCGCTCAGACCAGCGTAATGATTGAGAGTCAAGCATCGATAGCCAAGAAATCTGGTTGAGTGGGAAGATAGAGGCCCTCAATTTCTCAATCATTAAGCTGGTTAAGTAACTCAAGCAAAATGTCCGACGAATAATGCCCTGGATCTTAACCAACCTTCGTAGCCTCTTCAACACTTCTATCAAGCTCCACAAAACGGATATCACTCTTCTGTACAAGCTCTCCGACACGTATCTGTCTCCAATCTCGTCCAGCAAATCTGGGATCGGCTGTCTTTGGGGCCGGTGGATGACTTAGGAGCTCTTGTACAGCAGCCTGGGTAAAGGACGGATGCCTCTGAGACCGCGGAGAGTTTCTTAAGTTCTCTGCGAAGCTCGAACGGTGACTGATGGTCCCGCCTGGACTTGGGGGAGGTTCTATGGATGGTGGTGCGGGGTCCACCATTTTTTGCTTTGCTGGTGCAGGGTGACGATGCAATTTAAGGAGTGAGGAAGTCTGGATACCGGATGAGGTCCAACAGGTCTACCGCGCACGCGTGGGTGGGGTGGGAAATGGCAGAGGTCAAAAGAAGAACGAGAGAGATTTAATTGAAGTGATGAAGGATCCACGAATGCCTTCCCCGGATTCCTTTTACCTGTACCGGCCCGGGTCAGGTGATAGATGAGGGGCAACAGAAGCCACAGAAGTGACAACTGTAGGTAACTATCCACACTACCCAATAACAAAAGTCAGAAATTCTGAAATTACCATGTGTCTGAAAGGATATCTATCAAGTTAGTTAGCATTGTAGTGCTAGAATAATACCTACTCACCGCAGAAACTTGCATACCTCCGTAGATACCTTATTGTAGCCCCAGCAACATCTTGGCGTTGTCCCCAGGAGGGGTTAGATGTGAGAGCTGGATGGGAATGGAAGGATGGGACACTGTATTGTTTCTGCTTTGCTGGAGACAAAGGTGCTGAGTGGAAGAATATCAATTTTACGTGTATTTAGGGCATCAACACATAACAAATCGAAGAGTTCATCGCCAGTCAATCATTCTGTGCATCCTTGCATCTGTCTTGTTGTGGTCTCAACCTGGAAGACGTGGAGAAAGCATGTGGATTGTTTGGATCACAGTAGGTAACGAGAACAGCAGAACCGTATGTACGGACTTCTCAAAGCATCTCGAATGATAAATAATATATCCTCGCTTTATTCCAAATCAAACCCTTCGGTCATTTTGAGAGTGAAGCTTGGTGGCCGAGTTGCAAGGGAATAAATACCTACTGAATACTGTAGTCGAGCTCACTGGTTCAGCCTCGAGACCCACATTCATTTTTCAGCGAACCGACCAACCTGGGCTACATTTTTGGGATGAAAAAAGCTGGCACCCCCACCAAGGCATACAATACATACCGCGTCAGATGAATTTATGCAACGAACAACACTCCAAGCAACAACATCCTCGAGTCGCCTCTCTCACGCAATACCAAGGCGTACTCTCATTTTATCTTTAATCTGCGCCAGACTACAGGAGACTGCTCCTAAAGGTTGAACACGCGCTGTTACATAGAGCGGCGTTTGTGCGCGCAGCGCTTGAACCATCTCACAACGAGGGCCCCTCGGATTTGATCATTCCACCTGCATACCACCGCAAAGATGTCGGTCCTCCCACCAGATGTTCACGCGGAGCTTCTCCAGCTCTTGGAGGCTCTGCAGAATAACGACAATACTGTGCGCGCTCAAGCGGAAGAGCATCTAGCTGCAAATTGGACGGCGACCAAACCTGATATGCTGCTGATGGGACTAGTTGAACAGATTGCAGCATCACAAGATACTACTGTGAGAAGACCCTCCAAAGCTTTATGGACTGGAACTAATGGTGCTTATCTTCAGACACGGTCATTTGGTGCGGTCATATTTCGGAAGATAGCGTCCAAGTCGCGCAAGGTAGAAGTTGGATCGGAGGTCAAGAACATAGAGACGTTCTTAGCCCTGCCAAAGGAACAAGCACATGCTATTAGGCAAAAGTTACTCGAAGCTTTGTGTGCCGAGACAAACAATTCAGTGAGGAACAAGATTGGAGATGCGGTGGCCGAGATTGGGAGAGAATATTACGAGAACTGTATGTGTTCCAGCATGTTTTCCTAGGATCACTTTTTAACCATATTCAGCGGAACAATGGCCCGAGGTTTTAGGTGCGCTGTTCACCTTGAGCATGTCAGAGCAGTCTGGACAACGAGAGATTGCATATCGTATCTTCGCTACAACTCCTTCAATTATCGAGAAGCAGCACGAGGATACCGTTCTCAGTGCGTTTACGAAAGGATTTAAGGACGAAGATGTTGCAGTAGGTCATAAGAGGATAAAGTGCAAGAAACCAGCTGACTTGGCGATAAGGTCCGACTTGCAGCGATGGAAGCATTCGCTTCCTTCTTCCGAAATTTGAAGAAGAACCAACAGACGAAATACTACGCCTTGATACCAGAAGTTCTCAGTATCTTGATACCAATCAAGGACTCGAGAGACTCGGACGACCTTACCAAAGCCTTGATGTCGTTGATTGATCTTGCGGAGATCGCTCCAAAAATGTTCAAGAATCTGTTCCGCAATTTGGTTATATTTTGCGTGAGTGTCATTCGTGACAAGGAACTTGATGACCAAGCTCGCCAGAATGCTCTTGAGCTGATGGCTACTTTTGCTGACTACGCGCCTGGAATGTGTCGAAAAGACGAATCTTATACCAACGACATGATTACCCAATGCCTGAATCTTATGACTGATATTGGTATGGATGATGATGATGCTGCAGAGTGGAATGCTTCCGATGATGTATTTGTCCCTTCCCAAGTTCTTGCAATCTTAGCTAACACTTGCAGATGGACCCCGAAGAGAGTGACTTGAATCACGTCGCCGGAGAGCAATGTATGGACCGCCTGGCCAACAAACTTGGTGGCCCAACCATTCTCCCACCAACTTTCAGCTGGCTTCCAAGAATGGTAATCTCAGGACAATGGAGGGATCGACATGCAGCACTCATGGCTATCTCTGCCATTTCCGAAGGGTGTAGAGAGTTGATGGAACGTGAACTGAACCAAGTGTTGGAACTTGTTGTTCCCGCTCTTAGAGATGCACATCCTCGAGTTAGATGGGCTGGCTGTAACGCTCTTGGCCAGATGAGCACTGACTTTGCTGGAACCATGCAATCCAAATACCACGCAGTTGTAGTTCCAGCCATTATCCCGGTCCTTGATTCGCCCGAACCGCGCGTGCAAGCACATGCAGCTGCAGCGCTTGTTAATTTCTGTGAGGAAGCAGAGAAGGACATCTTGGAGCCTTACCTAGATGAGCTCTTGACCCATCTATTCGCGCTCCTCCAGAGCCCAAAACGTTATGTTCAGGAACAAGCACTTTCCACCATTGCAACAATCGCCGACTCAGCTGAGGCGGCATTCTCAAAATACTATGACACTCTGATGCCTCTCTTGTTCTCAGTTCTGCAGCAAGAAAACACTAAAGAGCTTCGCCTTCTTCGAGCTAAGGCTATGGAATGTGCAACCCTTATCGCCTTAGCTGTTGGAAAGGAGAGACTTGGAAATGATGCTATGACGTTGGTACAACTTCTGGGCACCATCCAATCCAGCATTGTAGATGCAGATGATCCTCAGGCACAGTACCTTATGCACTGCTGGGGTCGAATGTGTAGAGTCTTGGGTCCTGACTTCTTGCCATATTTGGACAGTGTCATGCCTCCTTTGATGGATTTGGCCAGCGCAAAAGCTGACATCCAACTTCTGGATGACGAAGAGCAGGTAGAGCAAGTGCAGCAAGAAGAAGGCTGGGAACTTGTTCCCTTGAAAGGGAAGGTTATTGGTATTAAAACAAGTACCTTGGATGACAAGCATATGGCCATTGAGCTTCTCGTTGTCTATGCGCAAGTCCTCGAGGGTGCATTTGCACCATATGTCCCTAGAGTTATGGAGTTAATCGCTATTCCAGGGTTGGCCTTCTTCTTCCATGATCCAGTCCGTGTGGTTTCAGCGAAGCTCATTCCACAGCTGCTTAATTCATACAAGAAAGCATATGGCAGCCCGTCCCAGCAGCTTCAGGAACTTTGGAACGCTACGATTGTAAAGCTACTTGAAGTACTTAGCGCTGAGCCAGCCGTAGATACGCTTGCAGAGATGTACCAATGCTTCTACGAATCTGTCGAAATCATGGGGAACAACTGTCTCAGTCCTGCACACATGAGCGGCTTCATCGATGGCGCAACATCAGCATTAGAGGACTACAAAGATCGTGTAGCCACACGTGCGGAGGAGAACGAAGATGCAAACCGTGAGGAAGGCGAGGAGGAATCGGAAGATGTTCTTTTTGCGATTGAGGATGATCAAACGCTGCTCTCGGACATGAACAAGGCCTACCATTGCATCTTCAAGAACCACGGCATAGCCTTCCTTCCTGCTTGGCAACGTCTCCAAGCTACTTACCAAGCATTCCTCAAGAGTGATGATCCTACACAGAGACAATGGGGTCTTTGCATCATGGATGATGTTCTGGAATTCTGTGGCGATCAAAGCATCAACTATGCTCCAATCATCGCCGATCCTCTCATTGCCGGTTGCAAGGACCCAGCACCAGCCAATCGACAAGCAGCAGCGTACGGTATTGGTGTCGCGGCACAGAAGGGTGGTGCTCAATGGGCAGCGTTCTTAGGCCCAGCAGTTGAATGGTTGTTTGGAGTAACTCAATTCCCAAATGCAAGGGGTGACGACGATGTCTATGCAACTGAAAATGCCTGTGCTGCTATCGCCAAAGTACTGCAATTCAATGCGTCCCATGTACCAAACCAACAGCAGGTCATCACCCAATGGATTGATACTTTACCCATTGTGAACGACGAAGAAGCGGCTCCCTACGCTTACGCCTATCTTGCTCAGCTTATCGATCAGTAGGTGTTTTCTAATTTATGTGCGAGAGTATACTAATAAACTTCATAGACAAAATCCTGCCGTCATTACCCAGGCTCAGAAAGTCTTTGGCTTTATCGTTGAAGCATTAGAAGCCGAGACTCTGCAAGGCCCAAACATTACTCAAAAAATTGTCGGATCAGCTAAGATGCTACTTGGAGCTGCTGGTTTGGACGGCGCACAGCTTCTAGCACAAATGTCGCCGGAAACCCAGAACATCGTCAGGGCGTACTTCAACTGAAGTGTCCATATTGAGGACAAACCTGCTTCAAGGTATCTTCTCGGTTGCTGAGATGCACTGGGTGACTTGACAAAAAGGAATGGATGGATGATAGGATGATACCACATGAGCACCTTTCGTTTGTTATTGGGGAATGGATGGGTTCGGCTTTTACCTTCAACGGATTGATTGCATAGCGAGAGGGTTACAAGGAGAGTGCCAAGCGGCAGATGATGAAGAGCGAGGAAAGACCGTGGCAGATAAATTATTTTGCAGTATTGGACTCAATAATTCACTGACATCAAAATACAGGAGCTTCTTCCGTCGTCGCCGCTCCCGGTAGTAGTCTTGCTGTTACTGAGCTTGACCACCACCTCAGTTAATAATGCTAAATTGTTCCAAATTAATAGTGTCTATCACCAAACGATGCTGAGGTTTATTGCTCGAACTTCATTGTCGTAACTCACCATTCTACACAGTCATTTGAGCCATTCTGCATCATTCTGGCCGGAAGCTGCTCCATGAAAGGGAATGTGGTGCAACTGGTGATGGGGAAGCGATGCTGACTACACCTGCATTTTCTGCGAGTCCAAGTTAGCAAGACCCTTGCAAAGCAGCGACGTTGAAGAAATGGAAGTGTTGTCTAGAGCAGAGATAGACGTCATCATAAAATTTCGAGCTTCTAGAACACCTTTATGCCATGAAAATTGTGTCATTAAATTGTTCAAGTCGACACTGCTTTCTTCCGGATTCAAGTAATTAGCTATTAAGTTCTGTCCGTAGTGAGCTCCACCCACCAGACCCGCCGACGACATACTTCTGGCACGGGAACTAGAGCGACCGTTTCTACAGCACGCCAACATCTAAGGTAGCTAGATGTTCTTTTCTCAAAAAGGTTTGTTCTGTCAATATGGCCAACAATCCATTGCAGACAAAAGCACATATTTCCTGTCGCTCGTTGAATTAGGTAGGACCATCACAATATGTCGGTCTGCGTTTGGCGGGATGCCGCTTTTTGCGCTAGCTCATCTCACGAACTGCAGGCATGTGTGCGGCGCGCATCTCAGGCCTAGCTGTCACACAGCACACTTCAACCAAAGGGTCTTGTTGCATGAACAACTCCAGTCAGTGTAATTCTATCACCTGTGCCTAATAGCGCAACTATAAAACCTACCTCCTCGGGACTCCGCCACGCAGATATACGGTGCGAGCGCGTTCAAACCCTTCCCCGCCCCAGTACTTCAAGTCATTGTACCGAACGAGCAAACAACCTCACCTACCTCCAATCCGAAGTCCTGCTTGGATACCACAGATGCAAATACTTCCGAGCCGAAAGTATTTTGCACGGCACTTACAGAATAATCCTCGGCCGATAAAGCTAGATGAACCCCAAAAGCGGACGTTCAGCACTGCAAAAGCCTCATGAATTCTATAACCTCTTAGGACGCAATATCGAGGACTCCAGCTAGGGCAGATGTTGGGACGATGAATCAGTTCTTTGGGACTCATTTTTCTCAAGAGGATCTGCAACAACGTCTCGCACAACGTCGTCGAAATGGAACTGCCAGAACCTCAAGCATGTCGATGGGGATGGGGCCGCCAGCGCCCCAACATAACCAAAGCACGATGGATACTGGTGGCATGATGGGAGGGGACTCGTTGGACGATATCATAATGCAAAATAATAAGGAGCTGCAACGGCGGCAGAGTTATCCGCGCCCTTATGGAGAGGGCATGAACAGCAGTGATACACGCAGGTCGTCCATGATGGAGTTTGGATCCAGTAGTAACGGGCTGGACGGCTTTCAGTTTGGCACCTCTACTTCGAGTGTGGGAGATAGCCATCTAAGGCGGCAATCATCCGGCGAAATTGAAATGGCTGGCGGTTACTCTGACATGAACGGGGACATGGGCGCAGACATGTTACCTAGTCAGATGCAGTTCACCTCTGGCATGCAAACCACAGAGCCTTTGACAATTGAAAGCGGTTTCCACAGTATGTCTCCCGACATGGTGCAAGGAATTATGGGATATGGATCCATAGGAATTGGGATGGATGGCTTGTCAGATGGAGAGCCAACGCCCATGATGTTTGCGCCTGGAAACTTCTCTTTCCCCGAACCAATGTCTTCCGACTACTTAATGGCACCCACGGAGCATGACGGACTTCCCACAGCCCTACAAAACCAGGAAAATGATGAAATGGTGCCTGCGGTGCCTGGACTGAGTATTGCAGATACAAATCTTCTAAATTCACCCAACACGAATATTGGTCAACAAAGCACTTCTTTTGCGTCGCCTGCGACAGCCAAAGTGCCATCTTTTCCAAACCAAGATACATACAATGTTACTGGACCGACAACGCAAGCACCGCTTCCAGAGACAACACCCGTAGCTCCTCCGCCACCGACACCGCCACCGCCGCCTAAAGAGCCAAAGATTCGGGACCAATTTCAAGATGTGTATTCTTCGAGTGGATTCGATATGCTAAAGGCATTAAACAAGGTTGCTTCAAGGCCGAATCCCGAAATCAACATTGGGGCTGTTGATCTGTCATGCGCATTTGTGGTTTGTGATATTCTGCAAAATGACTGTCCGATCATCTACGTATCCGACATCTTTGAACGGTTGACGGGCTATAACAAGCACGAAGTTTTAGGCCGAAATTGTCGATTCCTTCAGTCACCTCATGGGAAAGTGCAAGCCGGTGTAAAACGAACATATGTTGACGATGATACCGTTCATTACATAAAAGATAGGTTATCACGGAAGGCGGAGGTTCAACGAAGTCTGATCAACTACCGGAAAGGTGGGCAGCCATTCATGAACCTTCTAACCATGATTCCCATTCCCTGGGATACAGATGAGATTCGTTATTTTGTTGGATTTCAGGTCGATCTGGTGGAGCAGCCAAGTTCAGTTGCTGGAAAGGGCTCTGGGGGGTCTTACAACGTAAACTATCAGCAACGCTCACCACCTAAATACATCTGGCAGCCTCCAGAA
The DNA here is from genome assembly GCA_022190145.1 of Pezicula rhizophila. Taxonomy (NCBI): domain Eukaryota; kingdom Fungi; phylum Ascomycota; class Leotiomycetes; order Helotiales; family Dermateaceae; genus Pezicula; species Pezicula rhizophila. The sequence continues at coordinate 18,991 of JAJONI010000420.1, forward strand.
AGTGCTCGGCCTGGAGCGGATGCAGGACAAACGATAAGTCGTGACGATGTGTCTGCTGTTTTAACTTCGTTCAACAACAGTGGAGAGTCCGAGTTAACGAAACGCATGTGGGACAAGGTACTTTTGGAGAATACGGATGATGTGGTTCATGTCCTATCATTAAAGGGATTGTTTCTTTATCTTTCACCATCAAGTAAAAAGGTACTGGAGTATGACTCTTCGGAGCTTGTGGGCACAGCTTTATCATCGATATGTCATCCCAGCGATATTGTCCCTGTGACTCGTGAGCTGAAGGACACGTCGACTGGATCGGCAGTGAGTGTAGTTTTCCGAATTCGGCGGAAGAATAGCGGCTACACTTGGTTCGAAAGCCATGGTGCTCTTTGTGTAGAGCAAGGCAAAGGTCGCAAGTGTATCATCCTAGTTGGAAGAGAAAGGCCAGTTTACGCTATTTCGAAACTCGACATAGAAGCTGTTGGTGGGATTGGTGAAAATGAGCTGTGGACAAAGCTATCAACTTCAGGAATGTTCTTGTTTGTATCTTCGAACGTCCGGGCACTCATCGACCGACAACCTGAAGAACTTATCGGTGCTAGTATTCAATCAATCATGCGTCCTGAATCTAAGATCGAATTTGGCAGATCTCTTGAAAAGGCGAGGACGGGCAAACGAATATCATTCAAACACGAGGTCTTGAACAAGCGAGGTCTTGTTTTACAAGCTCAGACAAATCTGTATCCTGGAGATGCCGCCGAAGGATCCAAACCAACATTCCTCGTTGCTCAGACGAGGTTTTTGAAGGCAACCTCTCGGACAAATGGTCCGGCTTCTAGCTCGAGTTCTGGACATAACTATGCTCGAGAATTTGGCGAGTTACACTCTCCTAGGTCAATAACAGGCCCAATCACAGAAGCTGGAGGTTCTGGTCTCGCTATTGGCTCCCAAGATGTGGCTTTGGCGTCAGATAACAACATCTTCGACGAACTGAAGACCACCCGGTGTACTTCGTGGCAATTCGAATTACGACAGATGGAAAAAAGCAATCGACTACTTGCTGAAGAACTAGCGAGCTTGTTGTCAAACAAAAAGAAACGCAAACGACGGAAAGGAGCAGGTCATCTCCAGCGAGATTGTGCAAATTGCCACACTCGGACTACACCAGAATGGAGGAGAGGCCCAAGCGGACAAAGAGATCTGTGTAACAGCTGTGGGCTTAGGTATGCTAAGCAGGTGAGTCGCAATAGCTCTGAACAGAGCCTCAATACGACCCCCTACCCAGGCTGGTTGCACTCTGATTCCTCAACATCATTATCATGACGTGGATGTGTATCATGTCATCGCGGTTGCTTTTGTTTTAACATGGATTGCCACGAAGTCCGCGCGTGTTGCACCAAAAAAACATCTCTGCTGCTTCGCCTGTTCTGTCCTTTGCCGTGTATTGTATCTGATGTGTGCGATTTATATCCCTTGTTTGCATTTCCTACAAGTGATGGCCGGTCGATAATGTTGCTTACCTGATCCCTTTAGACCGGACGGGTGTCTCCGCGTACTTCGACTCGCGGTGGTGACGCTGCCAGCAAAGTCCCCACTGATTCGCCCACTCATAAATCTCCGCTGAGGAAAGAAGTTCAACAGCAATCTATTTCCAATAGCCCAAACCTAAATTTGAGGCCAAACCCAGCTACTTCAGCAACGGACTCTGGGAGTAGTGTAAGTTCGACGGCTACAGTATTACCCACGACTACGACTGGTGTACCAGCGGGTCTTGGTGGTAGGACAACTACAGAAAGTCAACCTGTTCATGCACCGAGCGTGGGATTTAATGAAGGCGGTGAGAGAGGAATTACAAAAATTGTGGAGGAAAAGGGCAGTGTCTCATGATATTTGAAGGTTACGATACACTGAAGTATTTTGCCAACAACTCTATCAACGAAAAAGCCACGATAAGCGGGACCAGCATTTTTGCCATTTAGATATTCAAGGAGATCGTAGTACTATAGTGGGAATCTTGGAGATGCAGCAGGAGAGGAGGGCGCGTTGTTATAACCTAACGAATTTTACGAAATGGCACTTTCAAAAAGATTTGGGCGGCGAACAGATCTAGCTTTTTACAACTTTCATGGCTACTTTATCTTTCTTATATACCACAGCTAGGCTTTTTGGGGGTCGGCGATGGTGTTTGAGGTGTTAGCTACTCTCCTTTTTGTTTGGGAGCGGAACATGACTTTTGGATTGGGGTTTGAAATGGAAAGAAATTTGTTATTGTGTTAGAAGGTACCAGCAGGTGATTAAGGGCAGGCCTGGTAACAGGACAGGAGAGAGAGGGAATTATGGGGAGGCTCAGATGAAATATAAATAATGCACGGAATGAGACGAATTGACGAAGCTTAAGTTCATGCTTACTTACTGCCTATTGATTGTTCCTATCTCAAGCTATCGACACATTCCCTAATGCGCCACTATGGCATTGGTTTGTCGCACAATACAACAATATTCATGCTTGCCTTTTTGTTGGTATATGGGCTAGTTGCTGCTGTGTTAAATTAAGATGAGGTCCATACCTGAGAAGCTAATTGTAAAATAGTGTATACACAAAGAAGTGATGTTCGAAATGATTTAATGTTTGAAGAGCTTGAACAACGGATATATGAACCTGTAGATGTTTGCTTTGAGAAAGGGCTATAAGCTTATTAAGGTCTTGGGGTAATGGCAATTGAGTATATGACATCAAACGTGAGGGAACTTGAAGGTCTTGAAGCCGAGAGTACCAAGGTTCTCTAGAGCGACCTAGTGTCAAAAACCAACAGCTAATTAGGTTTAATATTCCTTGTTAAAAACGAATGAAAGTCTGAGAAATAGGTAGACTTTCTAATAGTCTGTAGTGAACTTTTTGCTCTAAAGTGTGTTGAATGCTTACTGAGATGCATTAGAAGAGGAAATGGCACCACCACCCTAGTTATTCACCTACCAAATCCCTTATACAGTCCAATAAATAAAGTGTACTTTAACAACCAGAAAAGGCGTTACCACTTAGGATCAATGTGGTATCTAGACAAGTTCCGTTTAATAGGAGAAAACAAGAGCAACTAACAAGAGCGGCATGGTCGCCAATCCCGCATAGGCCCACGATAAAAAAACCCCTATATCTGAGGAGTTTCTTTAGGGGTGCTTTCATGTAGGCTATCAATGACAAAGTTTTGGCGTTTTGATTCCTTTTGGTTGGGGAAGGGGGCCGGAGTGCTAGGTTTTGTTTTGAAGTTTAGAGGTTATTTTTTTAGACTTGGTTTTATTTCATTTTATTTTTTGACTCTCTTTATGGGGGAAGCTTTTAATTGACGAGGTTTGTGAAGAGAATCAAGCGGGCGCCTAGGTACAGGTATTACTTTAAGTATAAATATGCTTTGCATGAAACTGAGAGCAGTCCTTTGAGTGGTTAGTGATAGAAGCTAGGCATCTAGGAAAAGGTTTTCATATGTGGCATTGGGCTAGTTTTCTATAAGCTAAATGACAACATTCTATTATTACATCTCCTTCAGCAGTAGACTAGGTTAGTAGGAAAAGTCGAAGGTGGCTATTGCGAAGGTCTGATTTAGGTTTCGTGCCTTTGGACTTGTCTTCATTCTAACTAGTAACATAGCATCATGTACTGTACCATTGTCGTTGATTTATATGTCTGGAATATTTAAATTAAAACCCGTGTATTATTGACAGCGTAAGATTAATATCTAATGAGAAATTGGCGGCTATGTATGCACGATGAGCATTTTCTGTGTCCTGTTCTTCCTGCCTTAACTTTCAGTCAGTTTAAATAACCCTCGATTACTGTTAATTCTCTTTCGTGCTCTGGCAATCATATTCTAATGACCTTCTTCTCCCTTCACCTTCACCTTTCAGCTTCATTTCTCTACAACCACCTCTCAGTTCTTGGCCATCCAACATTTCGTATCTCGCGTTCACGGGCTTGATACCTGCCTTTTGTTTTCTTTCTTGACACCCCAACTTTGTGCATTCTGCTTCATCGAACTCTTTACCATCCGCTGTTAGCCTTGCTAGTGGTAGATAACATTAACATCAATCATGGTGTCGACCCCTGCGAACATCAAAATTAGTCTAGCTGATCCCATTTCTGGACATACAGGTACTCATGAAATCCTAAAGATTCAGGGCAGAAAGGACGAAATGATGGCGATCACATTTGAGAGAACAACCTGTGTATCTAATAACAGCCAGGCCTACGATTTGCCTCCTTCAATGGGAACCTTTCCAATCTACTCCATCAACCAGTTCTCAGGCAAGCTCCTTTCGTCAGTTTATCGTAAGCAGCAATATTCCCTTCATTCTTGTGGTCTCTCTAATTTCCTTCTGTGAGTAGAACGCGAGGCTATGTGGATCAACTTCCATGCAGCTAACTCTTTGGCACTCAGAATCCGCTGGTAATGCACAGGGCTAGCCCCATGCCACTACTATTCAAGACTATGTTATTCCAGCTGCTCGGGAATGGTTGGACGGTATTTTGGAGGAACCACCAATATTCTAAAAGTCTAATCCCACCACCTTGTACGCCATGTCAAAATGCCTCTGTGTGACAAGACTAGGATTCCACCAGACCAACCGAGATTAGTTTGTGATAGACGAGAGGTAGAGAATAGTAAGAATTTATAATGAGACAAGCTATAATGTCCTTGCTAGCCTTATAACTGAATTACTTAGCTAATGCTAACCATGGGTTTCAATAGACTGCGTACTCCAATACTATAATATCCAGGACGTATGTTTACAAAAAGGGGTGAATTTCAGCTAACTTCAAATAGGGCGCCACACTTTGTCTTATTTTAAGGCTCAGAGGAAGTGGTGCAGGCCCTCTGCCAGATGACTCCTCACTCAAAATGACAATTGCAGCTGGAGGTGGTATTAAATAAATGGTTGTCTGAGACTACTCGAAGATACTTCACAGCATTGGGACTTTCAGAATAGTGTTCTGTTGATCTTATAGCTCTTCAATTCTCGAAATTGCAAGCAATTTTTAGGCATCAAACTTCCTCCAACTCCAATCTCAGCATAGACCCATGTAGAGTATAGGTATCCATTCTATAAACTCTATGAAGAGCCTGACGGGATTATTAGAAACTTCTCGGTGCAGACAGTTACAGCTTTTGATACGAACAAGGGTCTTACACACTGCTACACATAAGTCTAAAGAAGACCTGAAGGTTCCTTCAATCAAGCTCAGTCTCAAGGATAGAACGAATGTCTTCCTGTCAAGGGCTGATGCGTTGTAGGGTGATTTATCACCCAACAACTAAATAAATTGGAACTGGAACTCGGGGCTGAGTTTGGCAAAAGGAATAGTGAGAGCTCGTAGCTGTAGTTAAGAGGGGTTCAGTTGCTCTCTATCTCACTTCGATGATAATAGCCTTAAGTGGATTAATTGTTGCTAGATGGCATAATAAATACAAGTATCTAGGACATATCTTGTTAAGTTTATCATGATTCTTTTTAAATCTAAAAGGAGAGAATTGACTAGCTGGGCATAGCTATCGTTATCCTAGAAGGAAATACTTCACAGAAAATAGTGGATTGCTTTAGACCTACTTAATAGCAAATCTGTAATATTCGTTATTCCGTTTGGACCTAGAGCCTTATAAAACGAAGTTTGACAAGTTTGTATTCAAAAATGTGCATGTTAGCGCAGTGGTACGAAGCATTGCCTCTTATTACCCGAATTTAGCTTAAACACTTAATTATAATCCTGTGAAAATATAGTACTTAGTGATAGTGTAATTTAATGGCTTA
>JAJONI010000421.1:0-24772 GCA_022190145.1 Pezicula rhizophila
CAAACCTCCCGCGTAGTAGAGCAAGCAATTAAGTCTTTAATCTTTATAGTTTTTTGCCTGGTTTGAAATTACCACATATTGCATATATTTAATGTGGCCAAAGGTTAATACCTCTCCTATTCTATTCTTTTAATAAGCGAGATGTATGGAGAATCAGGTGTTGATTTTAACCTATCAAGGTAACAAACATGCCTCAATACACGGGATATTTCTACCTTTTACCCCTTCATTCTGCTCAAGGCAATAAGCGCTATTATCATACCCATACATTTCCACTCCGCAAAGAGCAGCAAATGCAAACAAATAACTCCCAACTGACCACAATCCTATTCCTAACCACCAAGGAAAATACTTAATCTACCATCCAAACAACAACAACAATCTACCACCCCTCAACAATCCTCGCCCTCACAAACATCCCACCACTGGGTCTCATACTTCCACCTCCCTTAACCAAAATCCGGCTCTCATCCTTCTGCTCCAGATCATTAAACTCAAACTCAAACCTCCCGACCCAAGTAGCAAGTAAACAAGCAAACTCAGCCTTACTAAAACTCTGACCAATACAACTCCTCGGGCCATGTAAGAAAGTAGTATTAGAGAAATTAGTCATGGCGCCACCAGATCCATTAACAAGCCAACGTTCCGGATCAAACTTCCCGGGATCAGGACCCCATAGTTCCGTATTTCGATTCGTTGCTATCGGAGCAATCAAGAATGTTGTACCCTTTCGAATACGTCTCCCAAGAAGTGTCGTATCGACTGAGGCCTCGCGGTATGTAAGAGCAACAGGTGGCCAATACCTCAAGACCTCATTACAGACAGCATTAAGGTATGGCAAATGATCAATATCAACACTCGTAACCGAGGTTTCCGTATCCAAGCTCGGGAGATTAGCTCGAATCTCTTCACGCAGCCGTGTCTGCATGGCCGGATATAGACAAAGCATATAAATTGCCCATGTCATTGCCGAAGCAGTAGTCTCATGCCCAGCAGCCAAAAAGGTCATCAGCTGATCAATCAGATTGTCCTCCGAAAAAGCACCACTCTCCAATGCAATCGACAAGATATCATTTCCAACACTTCCTTTCTCCGTTTCCAATTTCTGCTTCTTGGTTCTCAGGAGGTTCCTCGCTACGCCCTTGATAAGATCGGATGCCTTTTTGATGTCTCGCTGTCGTTGACCGGGAATCAATGGTCCTAGCCATGGTGGTAACAAAATAGACAAGATATCTGATATCTTACCCACCAACGAAACCTGGAATAGTTGTTGGTATGTCGTGAATAGTTCTCCGGTTGGGTCATGAATGGCTCCGAAATCGATGCCGGCTGATGCAATCCCGATAATATCAAGAGTAGTCCGGGAAGCCCACCCACTCGTATCCAAAACGGCTTGATCGTTTCCAATCGACCGCAGGGGAGAATTGGGCGCAACATCTGCCTCTTTCTTTTCTCCGAGGTTGGGTTTTCCGAGGTTGCTGCGTACTTCTTCGGTCATTACTAGGGTGGCTTCTCTACTCTTGGCCCAGAAGATGGGATAGAGTTCCTTGACGTGTCGGAATGCGAATGCGGGCATCATGTTTTTGCGTTGGACTTTGTGGACATCGCCTTCTGCTAGGACGAGTCCGTCGCCGATTATTCTTCGGAGGGAGCGTCCGGCTAGAGGTGGTTTTTGGTAGTCGTAACAGTTTGTGACGAGGACTTCGCTGAGTCCTTTGGCCGAGGTTATTATTAGTCGTTCTGAGTTGAAGATACTTAGGTAGCGTATTAGTCCTTCGTTGGGTATACTGTATGTCCTGTTTGATGGAAGGATTTGTTAGTCCTCTTTACTTTTTTTAAGCTGTGGGATTGGTTTGAATATACCAATCTTTATGTGGATGTCCAATTGGTGTTGAAATTTCCGTCCATAAATGCCCCATAAGCCAATTTCCGCCCTGTAATGTGGATTGTTAATCATCATATCAAACAAACAAAATTCCCATTCTAGAGAAACTTACCTTGACTGTTGGTAGATGTCTCAAAGGACTCAAGTAGAACGGATACAAATAAGCGCTACAGAATAACCATGGGATAGTGATGGACCAGAACACCGTCATAGAAGCACAGAACCAGTTCTGCGTACAGACGAACTGTGGAGCCGCAGTTTTGAGTCCATAACCAGTAACTATCGAGAATACAATTATGGAATTGAATGGAGGAATCGTCATTTTGGACCGTGTTTCAAAATGACGATACTTCTTGTGTGTGCTTATTCTTCAATCGTCGTCTAAAATCGAGCTTTTTATATTGGCAATAGAATTGACAAGATGAATTCATCCTCTTCAAAGAAGCATAGGAAAGTATATATATCTAATCTCTACTCACAACATGTGGATGTATTGACATCACTCTTGCGACAGATCAGTCGTCACAACCACATTACTGATAGCAAAAAACTTCCGATGCGAGCTCTTTGCTAGTAGACTCGCAAGGAAAGACCTATACTTCAACAGTTTTATTCTTGTAGGCTACTCTTCAAACCAATTACAATCGATCTTGCGAGTCTGGACTAGGCTGATCATTCCGTCATATGAAACACTCCAGCCCTAGCACTCCCACGTGTTCGTTTTCGTGTTCGAAGGTTTGCTGGAGCACACAGCCACAATTTTATGGCCACGTAACGAAAGCTGTTCTTTTTTCATGACTGCCATTGTGCATAATTCCTAGGAGCGAACATGACGTAGGAGGCTCTGGAACGGATAGACCGATTGCCGACGATTAAGGATCATGAGATTGTTGAAGTTCGTAAGTTGGTTAATTGCCTGCTATACCCTACCCCCTACCTAAAGTATCACGATGTTTCTGAGGCCTGACGCTTCTTGTTGAAATTGAAAAATTTCATGTGAAAAAGGCCGTTTCGTTGATATCAAAGCTAGTGAGTGCAGTCTAGGGCTTTCATGGATGCCTGGGATTTTTAAAACAACGATGGCGATAGTCTATAAGCTGGGGAAAGCTAAAAGAGCTAGCTTCTTAGTCTATAATTTTCGTGGCTTTTCTTGATCGCCGTCTAGCCTGTTTTACGGAAAGCCGGAAAAGCTAGCTTTCTAGCTCTTTATAAACCTTTATATAGGGCCCTTAAAGATAATGTATTGATGTCTTCCGCTTAATAAGCGGTTTTCAACCAGGTTGTTTTTTTTGTCAACCCTTAAGCTCTCACATGGTAATGAATTGAGACTGCTATTTTATTACTGAGGATCCAAACTGTGGTCTCTTACTTATGGCAATTTGATCCTTTGTAATAGGTTTACTCTATTACAATATCTCAATTCAATTTTGAAGTAGCCACTCATTGTAAACTGCTTTACAAGAACTTTTAGATTTCGTCTATTAAAACAGTGGTAGGCTCAAATTAACCTCAGGCCTTCTTCTCAGCTTCCTTCCCAACACCCTCGTTGTCAGAACTGGTGCCTACAAGCTCCGTATTAACCGTATCAACAACACCCTCGATTTGCGGACCCGAAAATCTCGTCCTAGCACTAGTAAACCAAGTAACCGTTGCAATGAACATAATGACCCCAATAGCCGCAGATGTATAATTCATATTCTGGCTCGTAACGGGGTACACGCTTGGGAAATTAAACGTGATGCATGCAAAGAGTAAATAAGAGGCTCCAATCAGGTTTGTAGCGAGAGAAACAAGAGGTTTCATTGCGCATGGTCCAGCGAGTTGTTTATGAGTACCACCGAAGTAAGAGATTAGGCGGACAATTAAAGGCATAGCGTAGGAGAGGTAGAAGCCCTCAGTTGCGATGGCTATTACGGTGTTGAAGCCGGTTACGGTTCCGAAGTAAATGCTGTTGAAGGCCATTTGGACGACTGTCCCGAGGATGATGGCGACTACTGGGACTTGGTGCTTTGATTCAACTTTGGAGATGAACTGAAAGCTGGTTAGTATTGGAGACAAATATATCATGGTTTAAAAGACTCACTTTAGAGAAAGGAAGGCCATTGTCGCGAGCAAAGGCGTACAAGGAACGAGCACCTTCTGCCAACAGAGCATTGGCACATCCGAGATCAATAATGACGATTAGACTAGCTAAAACACAAGCTGCGGCATTGCTTTGCGTAGAATCGAAATAGATCTGGATAAGAGGAACAAGTGTAGATGTCTCCGCGACGGATGTTATATCTCCGATACAGAAGCAAACGGAAATGAGGAAGATGAAGCCTGTAATGGCTCCGATCCATACTGAAAGAACCATAGCACGTGGTGCTTGCTTGCTAGCGTCCTTGATCTCTTCGGTCATATGGGCTAGAAAACATGGTTAGCAATTGGAAATGGAGAAAGGGCGACGGTTTCAGTAACTCGACTTGAGAATTGCCCTAAGTTGAGACTGACTGAATACAGCATCGAGAAATTAAAATTTACTAAATTAAGATCACGTACCTGGTGCATCATAGCAACACATGCCGAAAGCGGGTTGAAGAATTCCAATGATACCTGCCATAGATGTCCCAAATCCAGTGAAGTTTTGGAAATCCTTGAAAACAAATGTAGCCGAAGACTTTTGTTTATTACATGCAAGGATGGTGACAATGGTAACAATAAACGAGACGATATTGAAGATCAGCGCACCCTTCGAGATCTTGTCCAAAACCTTTGCGCCCCAGAGATTAATGAAGGCAGCAAAAAGCGTGATGAGATATGCAACGAGAACTGTATGCCATCTCTCAATAACGTATTCTGGGTTCACAAGATTTGCCTGCCCAAGAATGAAGTTGGCGCCTATGAAGGAGTTTGTTGCACCCATTGCCAGGATACCTACAAGGCGCAGTTAGAATTTTGTTATTAGAATGTGTCTGGGTATCAAGCGACTGAAGAAGGTTGTGCAACCCACCGATTATCATGAACCACCCTGTCAGGTACGAAAACTGACGTCGAATGCTCTTTGGAGAGAGTATGTACACCCAAGAGTATTGCCCTCCTGCAACACTATATCGTCGGGAATTAGCATTTTCCTAAAAGAGGAAGATCTTGAGTCTATGAAAATCTCGAGAATTTTAAAGGCTTACGGATATTCTGAGCACATCTCTGCCATTGAATAGGCGACACAAAGAGACACGCATGAGATACCAATCCAACCTTTTTCGACCATGTTAGCTGGTATTCAATTTAATTTAATATTCGGAGAAGAGTACTCACCCCAAATCATAACAGGCGGACCCCCAGCGTTCACTCCAGTAACGAGTACACCACCGAGCGCAGACCAACTTCAAAAGCAGGTTCCCGTTAGCTCTCGCAAGACCGTCTTGTCCCACCACGTGCTTATGGTTCTACGAGATGACGCACCAGGTAACGATTGAGAAACTAAAACCAAGCATGCCAAAGAATCCAAATTCGCGCTTGAGTTCTGCAAAGGCTCAATCAGTGATTTGAATTAAAGAAGTTGAGAGCGGTAAGAGAGCGGTCACGTGGCTGATATTATAAGTAACTCACTGAGAAGACAAGAAGACGTCAGATATAGGCGAGAAAGGAAACATACCATGCTCATAGCCCATGTTGGCTAGGTGGGCATCCTCGGCCACATCCTTGGAGAAGACTTTCCCTTCGTGTTCCGTCATGCTGAGAGAAACAACAAGGGGATCAGAATAGTGGGATCAAGAAAGCGTAGCTTCTGCAGAATCTCGAGAGCCACGAGGAAAGCTCATGGCCGGAAGTAAGCACAGAATATATATATATATATCGATCACCATCGGAGCATAACGATGTCGCTAAGCATTAGTACAGGGCTTATCGTAGAAGCTAACAGGGGAATAGAGGTTGACAGCAGCTCCAGCAGACCACCAAAAGGATTTCGGTCCGCCGTGACATAACATGTTGAGAAGAATCTTCACTATTAGATAGATGCTTTGACAGAAGAAGCTGTGTAATGTACAACTACCAATGGCGGTGCGTTGTTTTGTTATCGCGATATAGCCATGACATGTTGCAGTTAGTAGAGAGAAAAGAGCCTGTCATTTTGCCGACAGGGTGCACGTAGTGACTAGATCCGTCGGAAGTACCGCTATCGCGACTAGGTTTTCTCCCCCCTCCGTCCCCTTATCGTCAAATTGTATTTTCCCTTCCTCCTTACGTTTTCTTTCCCATTTGTGGTCTTCTCCTCTCTTTGCCTGCGTTATTGGTCTAGAAGTAAAGAACGGCCAAACACGGTTAGTGTTGAAGATGTTAGTTAGTCCGTCCATTGCAGTTCAACTTGCAGTGCAGACTGCGGTGTAATGTAACCAACACAGCTATCACAAATCAACCACAAGCCCACCCTGTAAAAAAGTACTATGGGCTCTTCTGCAATCCCGATGAACAAACCGGAGGAAGTTTGCCGGCAAAGTTTTATCACGAGGATATTACTTTAAAGCACTAGAAGCAAACAACATAAAACGTTAATAATCTGACGCCTTTTTCTATCCAGACTTGTCCTTGTCATAATATAATTTCATGAGAATGTCATTGTAATAACATCTTATGGAGAAAAGATACATCACTTTTAAGTTGACGTTATCTGGTTGCGAGGCTGAACACTTGTTGCACAATCAAGTCATTTGTTCTGCTATCCACTAGCTCCTTCCGAGACATTGTCCTCAAGATCTGGAGACCTGTTACTCACCACGTTACCTTCTTACACAGTAAACACGCAAGTATCCTCAAGTTGAGCGTCAGGCGGAGCTTAGTTTCCTTTCAGTCAATGTTGGGCCAGTTCCTACTATTGTTTTGCGTCTTACTTCATCTGTACTACGGCGGGTTCCTTTGATTTCAGACAACTGGGGATGGCAATATTGGCGTCTAGTCGAGCTCTCAATAACGCATGCCTCCGCAGTGGATTTTGTTCTGTTGGTTGAGCTTGAGTTGCATTCCCGTCAACAATATAAGATTCCACATTAACTCTTCCAGTACAGGCCATGGGGCATCCTCGAGTTTGCCGGTTGTCGTACTGTGTTCAAAGCCATCGGGTCTCTGCAGGATCTCGCCAGCGCTACACGACTAACCTACATTATCGTTATGGAATATCAGATCTCAGATGAGTATAGAAATATGCAGCAAGTCAGAGGCTATTATGCAAGTGCTGGATTTCATGAGCGAAAGAGATGAAATCTCAGTGTTCGCTGGCTACAGAACGATGTTTGCTTTTTGTGCAACGTTGGAAATCCTAGGGTCTATAGAGTTCGTCAAGTCATGCCCATGAATTCGGTTTGAACTTTTCAAGTCAGGATTTGTTTGTTCTATTCATCTACTCATATTTTTATCTACCCATCCTCATTTCGGCTTTTTGTAGGCACATCTGTTGTATGAACCGAACAACCAGCTATTCAGCGTTGAAAATAAACTTGAGCTCCTCAAGTTAAGTTAGTGTTCCAATGAGTAATACCAGTTTGAAATGTTGGAGACTGACTTTTGTGTGTTGTAGATGGTTCTGCTTGTTAACAGAGCTTCTTTGAAGACACAATCAACACAGCACTTCTAAGGGCATCTGGATCCTCTTTTCCCTTCTACCCAATTCCGGGATTCCCATTCGCAGCAAAATTTATAGCTTAACATTCACCCATCGTCCGGATATTTAGGAAGCCACCCCACCTTTGACAACATAACAGAGTTGGATCAAGCCTCCAAAATGGTCTTGCAAACCCCGATCGGATTCGTCCGTGAACCTAGTCTGACCGCTAGTCAAAAGCTTGTTTTCCAAGGCCGACAAAATGCCAGTCATGATAAGCATCATCAACATCATCCAGGAGACTCACAACCTGGCTCACAACAAAGATCTTCTACCAAGTTTTTCCGGGTTCTGTCGGCTTGCGTTCCCAGGGTGAAAAGAGTGCAAAGTTCCAAGGAGCTGGCCTATTTAGGAACACCTGGCATTATCTGCAAAAAGACTAGTATCCCTGAGACAATTGGTAGTGGCTCTTATTGTTATTCGGTCATGGAGTCTAGTATCGAAGCGAGCCCGTACCGGTGGCCTCATGATGGAAGTTTTGACCCGAAGACGACTGCATTGGTGATTATTGACATGCAGATGGATTGTAAGTACCATTCTTTGGAACATTGTGGAGTCACACTATAGATTCTTTGCAGTCAGATGTTGCTAGAATTTTAGATGAAAATTTACGCCTCCCACTTTCCATCCTGACGGCCAAGGACCGTTTCATGTCGACAATCACAGTTATGCTCATTCAAGCACCTCCTTTCAAGCAACCACAAAGATAATAACATCCTAAAGCTAAATCAACTAACAAACCATACAGTCTGCTCACCAGAAGGATACATGGCCTACCAAGGCTACTCCATAACAGCAACCCGCCAAATAATCCCGCGTATCCAAACCCTACTCAATAAATTCCGCTCCCACGGTTTCCCAATCTACCATACCAGAGAAGGACACCGACCAGATCTCTCAACACTCTCCAGCCGCGAACTACTACGCAGTAAAAACAATGCCTCAGGACTCGGAATCGGAGACAAGGGTCCCCTAGGTCGCTTATTAATCCGAGGAGAAGCAGGCCATGAGATTATTCCCGAGTTGACTCCTATTGACGGAGAAAACATTATTGACAAACCTGGGAGGAGTGCATTTCAACATACGGATTTTGGATTGTTGTTGAGTGTTAGGGGCGTGAGGAATTTGGTGCTTTGTGGTGTGACGACCGATGTTTGTGTGAGTAGTACTATGAGGGAGGCTAATGATAATAACTTGTAAGTTGTCCGTGGTATTGTTGTTTTTTTTCACTTCTCATTATTGTTTCTGCTTTCAATGGAAGAGAGAACTTTTTTTTTGAAAGGTGCCAGATTTTAGAAAATCTATAAATCAGGATTCCAAAACCACCCCAACCCATACACCCCATACACTAATCATCCATTTTACAAACCTGAAACTATACTAAGATCCAAGCAGCGATTGCCTCCTCGTAACCGATGCAACTGCTGCAGCGGAACCAGAGCTCCACCACGGGGCCATCGAGATGGTGAAAAGCGAAGGTGGAATCTTCGGTGCTGTCTCGACAACCGATTGTATCCTGGCTGCTCTTGGGGAGAGTGAGAAGTCTGTTCGTAATGGGAATGGTGCTGAAGGTCATTGATGATATTTAAGAGTCTCGTCTGATATTGAGGTAGTGGGACTTGGTAGATGTTCAGTTTCCTGAGTATAACTTTCCCTAGAAGTGAATTTCTGGGTTTGGTGGTTGTTTGTGTTTTTGTGGGAACAGGCGGTGGTCTTTTGTGACTTGTGTTTTGTTGATTGTTGGCTATTTTGGGTGGTTTGTCTTTTGCTTGCATGGGTTTGTAAAGGGAGGATGGCTAGGTACTTTTGCTATTCAAACACCTTTTTGTGACTTTCTTCTCTATTGGATTTTGCTGAGTTAAAAGCATGGTGGCGTACAAAGAGGAAAGAAACTTTCTTAAGTTGTTTCTATTATTTTGTCAACTTCTTTTTACTTGCTAACTTGCCTGTACTTGATATTAACATAGATGGTGTTGTTGCCATAACAGCAACAGGGCAGAAATTGGATATCGGACTGGTGTGGGATCTCAGCTGTGCTTAAAAATAATTAGAGCTTATGCAATATTTTGATTGGTCAATTGGGCAAAGAGTGCTTTGAGTCGGAGGGGCGATTGTATATCAAGACAGGATGAACATACTTAAGCTGTTTGGATTTAAGTTACTAACTTATTTTCAGTAACTAAGTTGTCTTGAGTAGTCATCTTATTTTAAGTTAACAAGTTATTGTGAGTTAATAATTTCCTTAGTCTCTAAATTGTTTCAAGTTGCTAAGTTAAGTTATCTAGATTAATTGAGTTAGTGGCAAGACTAGCAAATCAGAATATACTAAGTAGTATAATATTCCGCTATCCGCAATATTATCCACAATAGGCTAATCACCGTATAAATGGTGAATCCGTGAATCTTATCCTTGCCTAGGGAGTATATAATTTTCGAACACAACTTCTTCGGACCCGATCATTACAGCACTATACATCCTCCCCAACATAAAACACAAGCTTTCATTGTCGGCGCTAAGCCACCAGCTTTCAAGATGCATCATCACCTTTATGAATTAGCCCGCAGACTAGAGCGGATAACATTTGATGTACCGCAGGGAATCACAGAGAACGAGAGGCTCCTGGATCAGTTGTTCGCTATTGTAAGTTGAGATGTTAATTATCATCATCTGCGCAGAACATGCTGATACTAACGACATTAAAGACTCTTAATCTCTTTTTAAAAACATCAATGGCCATCCGTGCAACACAGTTGTTTGGCATGATCAACCATCTGGAATGCCCCGTCAACACTAAACCAAGGCGTTCATCTGCGCTTGTACTGTCGCTTCCCTCTCTGAAACCAAATACTTCGTTGGTAAAGCTAAAGGACCACTTGTTGTAGACGATGCCCTGATACCAGATCCCTATTCATGGCACTCTGGCTGAACTTGAGCGCGTTATCGTATGCCACCCCTATTCAACAGATCGTCCTTGTTCTACCTGCGAACTATATAATCAGAAGTTAGGCTATCGAGTTCACTAGCAGCTTCAAAGAGGCGGTGTCGAGACACTTGTTAAACATCATCAGCTGCAGGAGCAGTTGAAGAATAGCCAACTGGTACCATATCAATAACCTGAACACAGAGATCAATGATTATCGCATCCTGGTTGATCACCTCTGCTCAGTTTCCAAGCATAGCCGGCCACAATTGTTCATCAAATCAATAGTTTGGTCTTCAGTCTTGCTTTCGTTAATCTGGACATTGTATCATCCGCGATCTGCGAGTTATACAGCAACGCAACCAGTGAGTTACGGAAGACGCAGGACAAAGCTGAAGCTGATGATAGTCAACTATGTGCAATCTGAGAGCCCTCTACTGAAAGCATTGATGTTAAACTTAAGGATATTCCACTCTTAAGCCGCGATTCACCAGTACGCCAGCGCATGCAGAGCACAATCAATGAGACGGATGAAGATGACGACTTCCAAAGCATGTCTGAAGAAAACCCCTCGCGATCTGCAAGAATTAGCACACAACATGACCAGCGCCTACCTTCACAAGCTGATAAGTTCGGCTCCGTGGCCGCCATAAAGAAAAATGGCTGGCTCGTTGCTCGATCGCGAAAGGAGGCAGTGGCGTCACCATTGATGGAGCAATCTGTAGCTGCGGAGGAGATAGAAGAGAATCAGCCTAAGACCCCTGCCGCTGCTGTTCACAGGAGATTATCTATACTGGTGGGGAAGATTAGTGGAAAGATGTGAGCAGATAGTAGTAGATGATATACTGTGGGAGAGCTAGATCTTGGGGTTTCGAATGATGATGACAGCCCGGTCTCGAATTATAGATGCTACAGCAACGAAGGAGAATACCTCAGTGACTCAAGTCAAGTCAACGACTGAAAACAACCTGGCGACTCAAACTTCTGAGCGGTTCACTCTAGGATAAATTAATTCGGCTGTTAAAATGTGAGCAACTGGGATTAACTCAGCGACCCAAATAGCCTAGGCAACTCAATCAAACCCAATGACCCAAATCAACTAAGTTACCTAAACCAACTTAGCGACTGAAATCTGAACAAGGCAAGTTAATGCAATTATGGAAATGTGAGCGACTGAGATCAAGTGCACGATTTAAAGCAACTTTATTGACTCAAAATTTGAATGATTTATTCTAACTTGATAACTCAAATTTGAACAAACTATTTCAACTATCTAAAAATAGCGACTCGAGTCGAAGTTACTTTGATTACCTTGGTAACTCGAATTTGAACAAGCCTAAAGTAGTCCAGATCTTCACATGTGAGTTACTCTAACCAAGTTAGCGACTTCAGATCTAAGCAGCTCACTCTAACTTGAGGAATCAATTAGGAACAAAAGTAAACGACCTATTCCAGCTCAGCGACTAATATCAACTCAGTGGCTCAAAATCCAACAACTCTGACTACCTTCACAACCAAGTTCTCATAAGTATCTAAAAATAGCTCGGCTGAGATCAACCCAGCGACTCGAATTATGAATGACCTAGACTAACTGAGTGACCCAAAGTTTAATATACGTCAGTACCAACTCAGATGGACGTATATTGAGAGGAAACTACTGAAAGCGGGAATGTAGTCATCTTAAACTGGATAAGAAAGAAACATAATAGAGATACGGGTCCTGACCGTATCAGCAGCACTAAAATGCATGTGATGATGAGGAACTGACTGACTGACCGCCTGCTGTATTATTGGATCGTAATTCTTTATCCGCAATATGTTTCGCATGTACAACGGTGAATATCACAACCCCAACATGATATCGGATTTTTCATATCCGCCAACCAAACACTTCTCTGGTGCAATTTTAATATAAAGGATTGTGTTCGTAGAGTTTTTCTGCAAACGCTCGACTCGGGTTGACACGAGAATTGTGGGGAACGCGCTAGCTAGCCTACGGTTGTCGCGACTACGAAGAGACCGGGGTTCGTCAGGAGAAGCAAAGGACTCTAGAAACAAGACACAACATTCACCATCCCGCCGGTTCAACCACAACGACGACAACGACCAACGCCCTTCGAGGCAGGACACTGACGACGACGACGACCCCCGGAGTACGACGAGACTACTAACATTCCTCATGAACAGAGTTTAACATTACCCTTACGACCACCAAGTAAACAATACTCGGACCCCGCTACGACCTATACCAGCGACTCGACGACTATCACGGCCTTTCTGACGCAAATCAACTCGGACGTTCTCAACGTAATACCGTATTTCCCATGTCCACCATTTGAATCCAAACTGAGCAGGCGACCAGCACCTCTAGGTCAAAATCTCGAGAAAATAACTTACACCGTTACGGTTTGCGCATAAACCCCAAACTGGACATCTGAATAACATTGGTTGCCATGAATGAACCACCATCTTCCCCACCCCAGGATATCGCCGACTCGCCAGAGAAAGCGCTTGCGTACTACAAAGCCCAATATGAACAGCTAGAAAGCGAGTTGGCCGAATTTCAAGAGTCGAGTAAAGAGCTGGAGGCTGAATTAGAGAAGGATGTTGAGCAGGCGGAGCAGAGGGAGCGCAAACTGAAGGAGAAGGCCGAAAGCTTGGAGTTTGAGGTGAATGAGTGGAAAGTATGCCAGGCACCTTGTTTTTAACTACGCCTCAGATTCTTGTGACGTTGCTGATCTTTTCATTTCTAGAGTAAATACAAACAAGCCAAGGTCGAAGCCAGCGCGGCTCAGAACACACTGCAGAAGGAGATTACCACACTTCGAGACGAGAACCGAACGTTTATGCTCCAGCTGCGCGAGATCGAGGTTCAGAATGATGACTTTGAAAGACAGGCGCGCAATACCTCATCGTCCCTCGAGGATATGGAGTCAAAACTCAATGTGGCAATCGAGAGGAATGTGATGATGGAGGAGGACATAAAGGCTGGTGAACAAGAAAGAGAGGCATTGCGAATTCAAACGCAGCGACTTCGAGAGGAACTATCCGATCTGAAGATCGAGGCAGAAATTATGCAAGACAAACTCCGAAAACGACAACTCCGACGGCTCGAGACTGACATCACAGCACCAACCACTCCATCTATGGATTCTCCATCTTCTGTTGCTTCTTCGCCAATGATCACTACTCCCCCAGATACCAAGTCTGTCTCAACGAACGACACCGTCTCCGAGACTCCCACCCCACCTTCCCCTCCGATGTCTGAAGCATCTGTGACCACAAAGGGATCTTTGCTAAAGACACCGATGAACCCTCCAAGCAAATTGAAGATGCCTTCCGGCGATTCAAGCACAACACCCAAACCTTCAAGAAGAAATCCTACACCCAGCTTCCGAAGCTCCCAAGGACCTTCTGTCCCTGTCCGAACCACAGCCGCCTCGCGTGGCCGAAACGCGACACCATCCGTTATACGGAACACCAAAGCAAAAGCGCCTGCTACAAGAGGCCTACCAAATTCTAATTCCCTTACACATATTCGGACACTAACTGCACAAATGCAACGGCTCGAGCAACGAGTTCACTCTGCGAGATCCAAGTTGCCAGGACCTATTACCACACCTCCACGCGCATCTCCTCGCAGTTCATCATCTATGGCTGGGACTTACATGCCACCTAGCGTCACAATACGAAGCAAGAAGAGAACTACTGGAAGCACAGCGAGCTCGACATCTTTCGCTGGAGATGGAGACGAAACACCAGCATCATCGAAGCACGTTCCCAGACTATCTACGTCCGGGATCAGCAGGTTATCTTTTGGGCCTCTACCTACACGGGATGGAGATAGCAGGCCTAGTAGCCGCGCAAGTGCTACAAGCTATACCCGCCCTGACAGACCATTGAGCCGCACAGCGACTGATCGACCTGCAAGTCGAACATCCATGTCAGGTGCAAGGACACCACTCGGGCACTACTCGCAGTCGTCAATCGCTGAATCCCGCCGACCACGATCGAGCATTGGCGGTAATTTTAGCGCCTCACTTGGACACGGACACTCTCAGAGCGTCTCCACTATCAGTGACATGGAAGACGATGACAGAGACACGGCTTTAGCAACTCCAAGTCGCAGAAGTACATTTAGCAAACATGATTTGGATGGCATTGGGAGCGCCATACCAGTGCCTGCAAGTTCTAGTGGTTCTGGTATTCCAAGACGCAAGAGTGGTGGTCCGGTGTCCAGTCAGTCGAGGAGGTCGACCAGCGGGGCCGGTCTCCGCGACGTACTGGAGTCGGAGGAAGGCACGCAGGGCACTGGGAGACCAAGAAAGCTTACCGATGTGGGCGAGACGTACTGAGTGTGAAGAATAGGATTCAATTATATGATTGTATGATGAAAGGGACGGCTCTTTTTGTTACTTATATTCAGCGTGCATAGACAAGGTCGCTTTGGCGCAGAAGGGAGATATCCATTGGGAGGATTATTATTCATTGATATAATTGCTATGGATACATAATAGCCGCAATGACAGCTCTTTGACGATCGTTTCCATTCTTGGTTTACAGGTTGTGAGGTGGATGTGAGGCTATTGAGGCAGGTGGACTTGATTCGAACCTTATGGAACCCTCGCGACTCCTGTGCAGCTTCGGTCTATAGGCTTCGGTCTACAGTATCCATTAATATTCAAGCAGCTTAAAAAACCACCGAACTCTACATTATCCATACTTGCAGGTTCGGAGTATGGGAGGAGTGATAACGCATCACCTCAGCTTACCACCGACACCTTACTCTACCGGGCTAAGCGAGTCCGTATGCGAGTGATTGGAAAAGGGAGGTGGGACTTGAGAGCGATAGCATAGTGCACTCCTTCGGGGACTTTGCAGAGCGCCAATGGGAAGCGCAATTAAATATCCGTGGGCATTATTCGTCTTCACGTACGGAAGCCGATGAAGATTAAGAAGAGAAAAGGGTCATGTCAAGTAAGAACAAGTAAGGACAAGTAAGGAAAGCTGGTGAGAACACAGTGACACAGTGAGGTAAAGTACCGTAAAGTAAGAGTAAGGTAAGACTTACCCATACACGTGACCGTAGTCGACTGTGGTCGGGTTAGTGTCGTCGGGTTAGTGTCGTCAGTGTCGTCAGGAACCACCGGGCGGGAATGGAAAAACAGATTTCGGTATCCGGAAAAAGGGGTGCGATGACCCCCCAGCTAGTCAAGACCCTTATTAGTTGATGTCAACAAACTTAATTGAGATGCTCACTTAGGTTGGGTGTAGAGGGCAAGAATCAATGAAGGATGGAAGGGAGGAGGAGTTGAATTTGGATCGGCGAGGTTAAAGAATGTGCTGTACTGAATCTTGCTCGGACTTGTGGAACAAAGGGTGGATGATGAGCGTCGGCTCTCAAGGTCTTGGAAAGCCACAGGAAGAAATTTGGGTTTTACTTGTACCCCAGAGCCGGAATGTTGGGGATGCGATGGGATGGATGATGATTTCTTGAGGCTTGAGGTGAGGCGCCCAGCATCTAGGATCTTTTTGGCAGCTGCAGGCAACAACAACGTCAGAGCTTTCCCGCGTCCCCCCATGCACAGAAAAGATATCGGCTCCAGACTCAACAATGCGGCGCGCGGGTTGAAAGGCGAAGGCTCTTTCTTACTGTACCAACGAAACGTGGGAATGCCACCTTTAATCCGTATTAGCTCGATGGCATGCACGAATTATGTAGGCCGCTGAGAAAGCTGACTTTTGTGTGTCTTACTTTTATTTCTGTAACTTTTTTCGCAGTTCAGCACGCAGGCAGTTCAGCACGCAGTTCCAGCATGCAGTTCAGTAAAGGTGAGGAAAAGGTGGATCGTCATGCAGGGCCAACCCACCCATACCGCCCAGTCCTTGCCTGATGGGGATAGCCAAGCGATCCCAACGAGGAAGTGGTGAGTGAGAGATTTGGCGTTGAATCTCGCAAAGAGTGCAAGGAGCCATTGAGTAGTCAGCTTGAGCACCGTGGTTTTAGTCTCGAGCTTCAAATTCGTAAAGGGCTTTGACTTCCTCTTTTTTTTCTTCAGACAACACTTCCCCTCACCATCTGTTGCACTTTCTCCTTTCCCCTTGACCATCCCCCCCCTCCTCCTCCCTCATAATACGCACCGTCGTCTGTACTACTACCACCTATTGACCTCACACACACACACTCTCACGACTACGACTTCCTTCTCCCGTTCCAGCGTATACCCCGAGCCTTACCACCCACCAACCCACCCACACATAATTCCGCCGTGCGCCATTGTGCGAGGACAAGTTTACAGGATCATTGGATCTTAACTTCATTCGCCTTTTTACATAAAACTTCGAGGACTACTACTACTAATACATCCTCGCCCTCCTCGAAAGCTCTTCTTTCCTAATTTCCGAGTCTTCACTTCTATTACGCTGGCGACGACACTTTTCCAGCTCGTCAACGAGCAGTAGATCTCCAAGATGACTGAAATCAAGGCTAATGGCAACGATGTCAAGGCGCATCCAAATGGCACTGTGCCTGTTTTGAACGGCCCAACTTCATATGCTGCAAAACACAACCTGGCAGACCACTTCATTGGAGGCAACAAATTGGAAAATGCGGCAGCGGGACCCGTTAAGGATTTCGTGGCCTCACACGATGGCCACACCGTCATCACCAACGTACGTAGAACGTTTCTTTTGTAATCCTCAATCTTGAGCAGGCATGAGCTGACACCCGCCAGGTACTGATTGCCAACAACGGTATCGCGGCCGTCAAGGAGATCCGATCAGTACGGAAATGGGCTTACGAGACGTTCGGCGATGAAAGAGCAATTCAGTTCACAGTTATGGCCACGCCCGAGGATTTGGCAGCCAATGCAGATTATATTCGCATGGCAGATCAGTACGTGGAGGTTCCGGGTGGAACCAATAACAATAATTACGCCAACGTGGAGTTGATCGTAGACGTGGCCGAGCGCATGGGTGTGCATGCAGTTTGGGCTGGATGGTAGGAGGTCTGTAACATTTGGGAAGGAACAAGGCTGACATCTTCTAGGGGACATGCCTCAGAAAACCCTAAATTACCCGAATCTCTAGCTGCTTCACCAAAGAAGATCATCTTCATTGGTCCCCCAGGGTCTGCCATGCGATCTCTCGGTGACAAGATTTCTTCTACTATCGTTGCACAACACGCAAAAGTCCCCTGTATACCTTGGTCTGGAACCGGCGTCGATACTGTAAAGATTGACGACGATAACTTGGTGACTGTTGATGATGAGGTGTATATGAAGGGCTGCGTGCAGTCATGGCAGGAGGGTCTTAAGGCTGCGCAGAAGATTGGCTTTCCGGTCATGATCAAGGCCTCTGAAGGTGGTGGTGGAAAGGGTATCCGAAAGGCGGATTCGGAGCAAGGTTTTGAGGCACTCTACAAAGCTGCCGCGAGCGAGATTCCCGGATCACCTATCTTCATAATGAAGCTTGCAGGCAATGCCCGTCATTTGGAGGTCCAATTGCTTGCAGATGAGTACGGAAACAACATTTCGCTGTTTGGCAGAGATTGTTCCGTTCAGCGAAGACACCAAAAGATTATCGAGGAAGCCCCTGTCACAATCGCCAAGCCAGCAACTTTCCAAGCAATGGAGAGAGCAGCTGTTCGACTTGGTCGTCTTGTCGGATATGTTTCCGCTGGTACTGTAGAGTATCTGTACTCGCATTCTGATGACAAGTTTTACTTCTTGGAACTCAACCCCAGATTGCAAGTCGAGCATCCAACCACGGAAATGGTTAGTGGTGTCAACTTACCTGCTGCACAACTTCAAATTGCAATGGGTCTTCCACTACACAGAATCCGAGACATTAGATTACTCTACGGAGCTGACCCGAACACTGCTACTGAGATTGACTTCGACTTCTCGAAGGAAAGCAGCTCGCTAACACAACGCCGACCAACCCCCAAAGGCCACACCACTGCATGCCGTATCACCTCTGAAGATCCTGGAGAGGGTTTCAAGCCATCGAATGGTATGATGCACGAATTGAATTTTAGGAGTAGTTCCAACGTCTGGGGTTATTTCTCTGTCGGTACACAGGGTGGTATTCACAGTTTCTCCGACAGTCAATTTGGTCACATCTTCGCTTACGGAGAGAACCGATCCGCTTCCCGGAAACACATGGTTGTTGCTTTGAAGGAATTGAGCATTCGTGGTGATTTCAGAACCACCGTTGAATACTTGATCAAACTTTTGGAGACCCCAGCTTTCGAGGAAAACACCATTACTACTGGATGGCTGGATGAACTCATCTCAAATAAGTTGACTGCAGAACGCCCAGATCCCATGCTTGCTGTCGTTTGTGGAGCTACCACAAAGGCGCATATTGCCAGTGAGGAATGCATCGCGGAATACCGGAAAGGTTTGGAGAAGGGCCAGGTGCCTGCCAAGGACATTTTGAAGACTGTCTTCTCCATTGATTTCATCTATGATGGACACCGATACAAGTTCACAGCTACTCGATCAAGTCTAGAGAGCTACCACTTGTTTATCAACGGATCAAAATGCTCTGTAGGCGTTCGTGCTCTGAGCGATGGAGGTCTCCTCATTCTGCTTAATGGACGTAGTCACAGCGTTTACTGGAAGGAAGAAGTCGGTGCCACCAGATTGAGCGTTGACAGCAAGACCTGCCTGCTCGAGCAAGAAAATGACCCTACGCAACTTCGAACACCTAGTCCTGGAAAGTTGGTCAAATTCACTGTTGATAATGGAGAGCACATCAAGGCCGGCCAGCCATATGCCGAAGTTGAAGTCATGAAGATGTACATGCCTCTTCTTGCCACAGAAGATGGTATCGTCAACCTTGTCAAGCAGCCAGGAGCTACCCTAGAAGCTGGTGATATTCTTGGTATACTTGCTCTGGATGACCCATCCCGAGTCAAGCATGCCCAGCCTTTCCTTGGAAAGCTTCCAGATCTCGGACCACCACAAATTGTGGGAACAAAGCCTGCTCAACGATTCGTTCAACTCCACAGCATTCTCGCGAACATCCTCGGCGGGTTTGATAACCAAGTCATCATGTCATCAACTCTGCACGATCTTATTGAAGTCCTTCGTGACCCAGAGCTGCCATATAGCGAATGGAACGCGCAATTCTCTGCTCTGCACGCCAGAATGCCACAGAAGCTTGACGCTCAATTTACCCAGATTGTCGAACGCTCCAAAGCCCGAAAGGGCGAATTCCCAGCCAAGAACCTTTCCAAAGCACTCCAGAAGTTCTTCGTCGATAGCGTTGACCCAAGCGATATCGATATTTTGAAGGCTGCTCTTGCACCACTTCTTGAGGTCTTAGACAACTATGCTGAAGGTCGGAAGGCACACGAGTTTAACGTCTTTACGGGTCTGCTTGAGCTTTACGCTTCAGTTGAGAGACTGTTCTCTGGTCGTACCAATCGTGACGAAGAAGTTATCTTGAAGCTCAGAGATGAAAACAAGGATGACGTCAACCAGGTCATTAGCAAGGTCCTCTCTCACAGCAAAGTTGGTGCGAAGAGCAACCTAGTACTCGCAATTCTCGACGAGTACAAGCCAAACAAGCCAAATGTTGGCAACATTTCCCAGTACTTCAAGCCCGCACTGCGAAAGCTTACGGAATTAGAATCCCGCCAGACTGCCAAGGTTGCTTTGAAGGCAAGAGAAATCCTCATTCAATGTGCTCTACCATCTTTGGAGGAGCGATCGGCCCAGATGGAACACATTCTTCGGTCTTCGGTTGTAGAGTCGAGATATGGTGAAACCGGATGGGAACACCGAGAGCCCGATCTTGAAATCCTCAAGGAGGTCGTCGACTCCAAATATACTGTATTTGACGTTTTGCCCATCTTCTTCGGCCACCAAGATCCTTGGGTATCTCTCGCAGCTCTAGAAGTGTACATTCGTCGTGCTTATAGGGCGTACTCTCTCAAGAAGATCGAGTATCACAATGAGGCTGGTGTATCACCCTTCATCGTCTCATGGGATTTTGTACTACGTAAAGTCGGTGCGTCGGAATTTGGCATGCCAGTCCAGTCTTCGGCTCCATCTACTCCAGCCACCCCATCCTATGAGAGCGGCAATCCATTCAAGCGTGTTAGCTCCATCAGCGATATGTCTTACCTTGTCAACAAGCCGGATCATGAGTCAACTCGAAAGGGCGTTATTGTCCCGGTGCAATATCTTGATGAGGCCGAGGAATATCTTGCACGTGCCCTTGAAGTCTTCCCAATCGTGGGCAGCAAGAAGAAGACTCTTGCCAATGGCTTGATCCCAGACCTTGGCGGGAAGCGGAAGGCGGCGGTCCCTAAGCTGGAAAGCGAGGACGAACTCTCAGCTGTTTGCAACGTTGCCGTGCGCGATGCCGAGTCCCTTGATGACAATGAAACTGTTGCCCGAATTAATAACATTATCAAGGACTACAAAGATGAATTCCTCAGCAGACGTATTCGACGTGTCACATTCATTTGTGGACGCAAAGATGGTTCTTACCCAGGCTACTACACCTTCCGTGGTCCCCATTACGAGGAGGACCAAAGTATTCGCCACAGTGAACCAGCTTTGGCTTTCCAACTTGAATTGGGGAGACTCTCAAAATTCCACA
Organism: Pezicula rhizophila; assembly: GCA_022190145.1. Classification (NCBI taxonomy): domain Eukaryota; kingdom Fungi; phylum Ascomycota; class Leotiomycetes; order Helotiales; family Dermateaceae; genus Pezicula; species Pezicula rhizophila. Next base: position 21,062 of record JAJONI010000421.1, read on the forward strand.
TCAAGCCTATCTTTACAGAGAACCACAACATCCATGTCTACCAGGCTGTTGGCAAGGAAGTCGAGAGCGATAGGCGTTACTTCGTTCGCGCAGTGGTCAGACCTGGCAGACTACGTGATGAGATTCCAACAGCTGAGTATTTGATCTCCGAATCTGATCGACTGATGAATGATATTCTGGATGCTTTGGAGATTGTTGGCAACAACAACTCTGATCTCAACCACATCTTCATCAACTTCTCGCCTGTCTTCCCGCTTGAACCTCCAGCAGTTGAAGAGGCCCTGGGTCAATTCTTGGATCGCTTTGGTCGTCGTCTCTGGCGCCTCCGTGTCACCGGTGCTGAAATCCGCATCGTTTGCACTGATCCTACAACCGGTCACTCTTATCCTCTTCGTGTCATCATTACCAATACCTCTGGATATGTCATCAACGTTGAGATGTATGCTGAGCGCAAATCTGAGAAGGGCGGCGACTGGGTCTTCCAGAGCATTGGAGGCAATACAAAGATTGGGTCCATGCACCTCCGACCGGTTAGTACGCCATATCCAACCAAGGAATGGCTTCAACCAAAGCGTTACAAGGCTCATATCATGGGTACCACATACGTATACGACTTCCCAGAACTCTTCAGACAATCAATTCAAAATAGCTGGACCAAGGCAGTTAGCAAGCACCCAGCCTTGGCGGAGAAACAGCCACAGACCGGAAAGTGCATTGAGTACAGCGAACTTGTTCTTGACGATCAGGATAACCTTGCCGAAGTTCTGCGTGATCCAGGTACCAACACCCACGGTATGGTCGGATGGATTGTTACTGCCAAGACTCCTGAGTATCCTCGCGGCCGTAGATTCATTATTATTGCCAACGACATCACATTCAAGATTGGTAGCTTTGGGCCTAAGGAAGACCAGTTCTTCCACAAGTGCACAGAACTTGCACGAAAGTTGGGCATTCCTCGTATCTACCTGTCTGCTAACTCTGGTGCTCGTATCGGCATGGCTGAAGAGTTGATCCCCCATTTCAACATTGCATGGAACGATCCCAAGAAGCCTGAGAAGGGATTCAAATATCTCTATCTTACCCCAGAGGCAAAAGAACGATTCGAAGATGGAAAGACAAAAGACGTCGTCACCGAACCAATCACTGAGGATGGCGAGACTCGGCATAAGATCGTTACCATCGTTGGTGCTGAGGATGGTCTTGGTGTTGAATGTTTGAAGGGCTCTGGTTTGATTGCCGGAGCTACCAGCAAGGCATATGAGGATATTTTCACCATCACCTTGGTGACATGTCGATCAGTTGGTATGTATTGCTCTTTATTGTTTCTGGTTCGAAGCTAACTTGCACAGGTATTGGTGCATACTTGGTTCGTCTGGGTCAGCGTGCTGTCCAAGTCGAGGGTATGCCAATCATCTTGACCGGTGCTCCTGCGCTCAACAAGCTTCTTGGTCGTGAGGTTTACACATCCAACTTGCAACTTGGTGGCACCCAGATCATGCACAACAATGGTGTCTCACACATGGTTGCTGAGGATGATTTCCACGGTGTTGCAACAATTGTCGAATGGATGGCTTATATCCCAGATATGAAGGGCAACCCACTGCCAATTGCGCCATCCCTTGATACTTGGGACCGTGATGTCATCTACACTCCACCACCAAAGCAAGCATACGATGTTCGATGGTTGATTGGAGGCAAGCAAGATGATGAGGGCTTCATGCCAGGTCTCTTCGACAAGGACTCTTTCGTTGAGACTCTCAGTGGGTGGGCAAAGACCGTCGTCGTTGGTCGTGCTCGCCTTGGTGGTATTCCAATGGGTGTCATTGCTGTTGAAACTCGATCCGTTGAGAACACCAAGCCTGCCGATCCTGCTAACCCCGACTCTCAGCAGCAGGTCACAAACGAGGCCGGTGGTGTCTGGTATCCCAACTCAGCCTTCAAGACTGCTCAAGCAATCAAGGATTTCAACCATGGTGAGCAACTGCCATTGATGATCTTGGCCAACTGGAGAGGCTTCTCTGGTGGGCAACAAGACATGTACAATGAGGTTCTGAAATATGGATCCTACATTGTTGATGCTCTGGTCAAGTATGAGCAGCCAATCTTTGTCTACATCCCACCCTTCGGCGAATTGCGTGGTGGATCATGGGTAAGTCTTCCACATCTTTTCAACATCTACATTAGCTAACACTTGCAGGTCGTTGTTGATCCAACCATCAACCCAGAATTCATGGAAATGTACGCTGATCAGGATGCTCGTGGAGGTGTTCTCGAACCTGAGGGAATTGTCAACATCAAGTTCCGTCGCGACAAACAACTCGAGACAATGGCTCGTCTGGATCCTGAGTACGGTGCTCTTCGCAAGCAAGCTACGGACACTACTCTCAGCCAAGATGTCTTAAACGAAGTCAAAGTCAAGATGGCTGCACGTGAGAAGCTATTGTTGCCTGTATACATGCAAGTCTCCTTGCAATTCGCCGATCTTCACGACAGAGCTGGACGAATGAAGGCAAAGGATGTCATTCGAGCTGAGCTCAAGTGGACAGAAGCTAGACGTTTCTTCTACTGGAGAGTTCGCCGTCGTTTGAATGAGGAGTACATCATGAAGAGAATGTTCAACGCCTCCAAGAACCCTCTCACGTCTCGAGCACGCAACATGGAGACTCTAGCAGCTTGGTCTGGCATTACAGACTTCGCTAATGCTGATCGTGAAGTCGCTCAGTGGTACGAGAAGAGCAAGAAGCTTATTCATGAAAAGATTGAGGCGATGAAGGCGGAGGGAGTTGCTTTCGATGTTGCTACTCTATTACGTAGTAATGGCAAGGGTGGATTGAAGGGTGTGCAGCAAGTATTGAGCATGCTACCTGCTGATGAGAGAGAGGAGGCTCTTAAGTTCTTGAGCTCTACATAGATATGGTTTCGGGTTTATTTTACATGATTAGGTTGAGAACGGAAGGGAGTCGTGTATTGATTCTTTTGCTTGTACATCATTTGGGCATTGCTTTCCTGTACATTGGTGTGGTATTTCTGTCGGTGCTCTTGGCACGATAGAAGGATGGCGTCTGCTCTTTGCGTTGCTTTGCTTATTGCTAGAGTTTAGAGATTCAACATAAAATAAATTCATTTGATTTTGTTCATATGCTCTTGATGGTACTCCATGCTGTGTGAAATATATCGACTAGGATCAAGAAGTGCTATGCTACCAGTGGAGTAGTGCTTCAACAAAGGAAAACCTCTTCAAATCTGCCGGTACAACAGCTGGCATCTGCTGTTTCTCCCTGCAGTTCCTGCTCTATACCCTATGTTATCTATCTACTCTGCACGGAGTAACATCTTAATATCTTGCTTATGACTTGACTTGTGTGTAAGTGAGAAATATTGAAGATCTGTCTTGGCCTTCGGGTTTCTTAACTGTGCAGGTGGGTATGTCTACTTGGCTTTTTATAGCTATTCCTCCGTCTATAATTTTAATTTTACGTTTATCAATACTGTTAAAAAAAGGTTAAGGTCTATATCTTTTTATAAAGTATTATTCTTACTACTCTCTTTTCCAGTTTTTAAGTTTGGAAAGTGCTTTGTCGCTGGGGCTATGAACTTGATTCTCTTTGGTCTTCTGAGATAAGATTGGTGTTGTTTTCCTTTTCCTTTTCTTTTTTTATGACTAAGGGCTTGTAAACTAATTCTTTGTGAATAATACGTAGTTTGAAGTAG